>JABEEJ010000823.1:0-29767 GCA_013363135.1 Fusarium brevicatenulatum
TCCGTGACCAAACAAGCCCCTGTCTTCTCAGATCCACTCAAACCTTCAGTCTCGAAGGATCGGAGCGGGATTGCTCCAAATTGACAAAAGCCTCAAGCAAAGTGCCTGAGATCTCGAGGTCGACAAGCACTGGCGTATATCGAGAGCCACAAGTTTCAGATTTCATTGGGTCTCATGGCAGAAGATAATCTTTGAGGCTCAAACATTGTAGCATCAACGTGGGGAGAGCTCGATATGCTCTCGGGAGGCGCACATCACTGGATCCATTTCTGAGTGAGGGAATTTAGACGGGAGGGGGAAATCGGGCCCAACACTATGGGAAATCTGCGACAATCCCATGGTCCAAAACCCAATTTCCCTCTTGGCGGCTGATTTCCCCATACCTGGTTGATCACGCACCGAAAATCTTAGAAAGGCCTTGCTCTGTTGATGACCAGCAGATGTTACTCTACGCATGAACAAAGTTTTGAAAGCGAGGCTATTCCCACTTTCCCCGATCTTATCTCGGTGTACATCTCACCGAATCTTGTGAGTTATGATTGCACATGAAAGACCCTGAATCCTCAAGAGGTTGCAGAACACGCCCCGGTATGAATCATCTGTTGACGTCGGCAGTCAAAAGGAGTGCAACCCCTTGTGCATCACTGCCAACTGCATTATAGCACTCTCCTTTACCCGCCACGGAAACGGTCTAAGTCGTGTAGAAACGGAGAGAAATTTGCTATTACGTCGGGTTGTCACCACAGTATCAAGTCATCATGGCGAGCATATCAAAACTGTGTGCTGTGCCGCTCAACCAGTAGAGAAAGGGGAAATTGTAGTCGAGAGTCAAGTGGGCCAATGACGGCATGCATGGACGTCTACTGTGAGACAGGTGCGCCAATGAGGTCACTCAGCCGCCACGCTAAGGAGTCGCTTGCTGATGTCACCTCTTACAGGGATTATCTTCATCTTTCTCCGCAACAGGAAAGGGAAGAATAGGAAAACGGAGGCCCTGAGAGGAAGATGCAGGATGCTACCGTACACCGTCATATCTCGCCTCAGCACCGTTTCGCCTCTGTTATACGCTGCACGTCCCGGGAGAAAACAGCGTCATGAGCAGACCAGAGCGGCGGGCTGCAGAGATTATCCTTAACCCACAAGGCTAGAGATATCACCGACATTCCATGCCATTTGCGTCATTGGCCAACCAGGGACAGTCAAACGAAAAGGCTGCGTCCGAGTCTCGACGTCAATCTTTTCTGTTGGTTCCTTGCCTTGTCTGAAGCTACCTTCAGCTTGTCACAGACGTCAAAACTCTCTCAGAGCCTCACTTTATGCCCCACAAGCTTGTGCTGCCAAACGGCTTCTTGGCCTTGCTTTTGGACCAAACAGAAGCCTCTGATCTCGAGGTCAGGACGGCACTCTCCAAATCTCAGCCCTTTGGACCCCTTACAGCAGAGTCGATACTCAAAAGGGCATCTCCCTAATGCTGTCGCCTCTGATCAGCCGGCGTGACACGTGATGACGACACTGCATTTCCAACTCTGTTTGTCGATACGAAAATCATCCATGCCACCTACGAAAGAACCTCTGTCACTTGGAGGGATTCTTTCGCCGTTCTAAATCCTGGCCCATCGATGTTTTCCTAGCTTGAATGACAGAATGGGTCCCCTAACCCTCGTCTAGAGCCCGCACCGCATCCTTGCTTTTGATGTTTGTTTTGACGTCGTCAGAGAAGATGACATAAGGTTCTACGTGATGCAAGATGGGACCGCTTCAAGTTGGTGACTTCACTGACTTGAGATGGTCCCTGATGAAACAGTCTGGAATACTCAATTGCACGCTTCGATGTTAGCTCGCTGGTCTGATCAATTCCTCGAGCTATCCATTGCAACTGGGTGGACTGTGCGCATAGCAGTGGCCACAGAGGTCGTGAAGGGAAGTCATTCACATGAGTTTGTTGGCTACCAAAGTTCGGAATTCCCTCGAAATCCTCTACCAATCCCTCCCACCTCCTCGATAAGGAATAATCAACTACGCAATCTCAACAAGCAATAATTTGATATCCCTTCTGCCTGTCAATTCTCACATTGGTGAGTTGCTTACGATCCCCG
The DNA here is from genome assembly GCA_013363135.1 of Fusarium brevicatenulatum. NCBI lineage: Eukaryota > Fungi > Ascomycota > Sordariomycetes > Hypocreales > Nectriaceae > Fusarium > Fusarium brevicatenulatum. The sequence continues at coordinate 2,097 of JABEEJ010000823.1, forward strand.
GTCAAAGCGACGGTGGAGTGGTTGCCTTGCGGCGAAGTTTTGCATCATATTACAGCGCCTCCCAGGGTATGACGTTTGAGCCGCACCACCACCCCTGGGGTTTTTTCTTCCCGACAAAGCTTCAGTGTCCCCTGTCGACCAGTTCATGACGGCAGAAGGACAAGGGATATGTCACCGTGGTCTCGACTCGGTTGCTTTTACGACGTGATCTCAGCTGGCATTACGTCGAGGGTTACCCATGCTAGCCATGCAACCTGAGATGGCTCACATCAAACAGAGTCAGCAACGCATCGTCACCATACACGGCCGTTGTACAAGATCTCGATAACATTATCTCCATTCGGATATTTGTTTTCGGGCCGCTTTACTAGGTTGGTGACGCTGTAGGGTATGACAAGTCAGCGTGTAGCATCGAGATCAAGTACCTAACGGCTGTTGTCATAGGGGGTATCATAACGAAAACCATCTCGATGAACAGCCAGAGCGAACTTCTCGGCACCTTCATTATACCCACAATGACTGGCAATGCTAGATCAGCATATCGTCAACAACTCCTCGTCAGCGTCAGGCCAAGAAACGAGATGACGACAATTGAAATTGACGAGTGAGGAGATCACGATCATGACGTGCAATTTTGTTCGGTGATCTTACCAAGGCCGATAGCTTCATGAAGAAGTATTTCTCCTCTTGGCTCGATCTAGAATTCATTACATTATAATATGTTTCGTATCTCTAACTGGATATTCGCTGAGCTTTCACGAGAGGTGGTCGAGTTTGCTGGCCTGGAGGAAACTAAAGCCACGACACGAGAAGAGCCATGCACTGTTCTTCACAGCTATATGACTGAACCAAAGACTGTATGTTAAAAGCATGTGTTGCATGTATCCAACACGGTGATGTTGTTGATAAGTGATATTTTGAGTTGATACCAAGAAAATGGTGTAAACTCGGCTCGCCTAACCTAGAGCAACAATGATGTATATAATCGCATTTAGGATCCAGACTAGTAGGTAACAAGTCATCTCGGAATTCTCAGATTTATGAGATACATCTAACTGTTAGAAGAAACAATCCGGTCAATTTGATATCTAGCATTGAATCATGAATTGTTGTATTGCTATTATTCGTCTGTTGATTTAAAGTTGTTGGAATGAGGTGGGCCACGAGCCAAGTTTCCCTGTTCAGCGGCCAGGGTCCTTGGCTTTGGCCCTCATTGGCTGTGCACTAGCTGTCAACCGATTCGAACTTAGCATGCAGGGTCTGGGTCTAGCATTACAGTAAACCTAATTGATGAACAACTCTCATTATCATTCTCTGAAGTTGTCAGGACTCTGAAGATTCTGGCACCCTACACATGTTTCAATTGCCAATTACTCTCATTTGAACTGATAGAGACCTTGTCAACTGTGTGATTACCAGAGTCCAGACCAGAGCTTAAAGCGACACATGTAAAATGTCTGATTGTCATGATAATTAAAATTCAATATTCGGCGTCTTGATAGAACCCGTCGCCGAGCTACCGAGTTATCTAATCCACTGACAAAGCCAAAGCCACAGCGCGCATTTTAAGTCTCCGAGACCCCCGGCGGCAGAGGGGAGGACCAGCGTTAAGCAATGCGATTGGTCAGCCATCTTTAATTATGGGGCCATCGACCACTCTGCAACATCTGCCGCGCGCGCGGCATTTGGTCTTTCTAATCTAAACAGGGGCAGAAATGCAATGCCCTTTTAACCTTTATTGCTTTCCCACGGGGCTTGTGCGCGCGGTAACTGGTAATTTATTGGTTTCTAACCGGCTGAGAAAGCAAGGGATGGAGGGTAGTTGAATCGCATTGTGTATATAGGTAGAGAGTTATGGCCTGTTCTGAATCAAGCATCTTCACTCACATTACGACTACGCTCAAGCAGTATTACAACTACCTCTCATACTATCTTAACAACTAATTCTCTACGATAAGTACTCAACTATTACCACAATGGCAGACGTCAAGACCATCGTGGTCCTCGGTGCAGGCCCTGCCGCCCTTCCCGTGATCCGTCAAACAATGGTCAACCAAGTCATGAAGCGCAAAGATCTCAAGATGGTTGTCGTTTCACCCAATACTCACTTCCACTGGCCTGTCGCCATGCCTCGCGTCGTTGTCCCCGGCCAAATCTCAGACGACAAGGTTATCATCCCATTGGAACCTACCTTCAGCACTTATCCTACCGACAAGTTTGAGTGGATTCAGGGCAAGGCTATCTCTCTTGATACTACTTCCAACCTCGTCAGTGTAGAGCTTAACAGCAGTGCTACTGTTCGTGAGGTCAACTACCACACTCTGATTATTGCTACTGGCTCGAGAACGAGGGATGGCCTGATCTGGAAGGACATCGGATCTACTGAGGCTACCAAGGCCAAGTTGCATGAGATTCAAGATCAGATCAGCAAGGCCAAGACTATTGTTGTTTCTGGTGGTGGTCTCACCGGCTCCGAGACTGCCGGTGAACTCGGCTTCGAGTACTCTCAGCACGGAACCAAGGAGGTCATCTTCATCTACTCTGACGATCTCCCTCTTGCACCTCCCGCGACAGATGGAGTTCGCAAGCAGACTCTCAAGGAGCTCAAGAAGCTCAAGGTCAAGACAATGCCCAAGACAACTGTCATCAGCGCAACACCTTCTGGATCAGATACCATCCTCGAGGTGCGCTCTGCCGACGGAACGACCAAGAAGATCACCGCAAATGCTTATCTCCCTGCTACTGGCACCATCCCCAACACCGAGTTCGTTCCCAAGAACCTTCTCGACAGCAATGGCTACGTCAAGCAGACAACCCATCTCAAGGCTGCGGGTCAAAAGAACATCTTCGTCATCGGTGACGCTGGCAACCTTGAGAACTCACAGCTCGGCATGGCAGACAAGCAGGCACAGCACCTTTTCAAGAACCTTCCCGCTCACCTCGATGGCGGCGAAATTCCTGAGTACACCCCTGCCGCTAAGCCAATGTTTGCCGTGACTCTTGGCCGAAGCCGAGCTACTGGCCAGATGGGTACCATGAAGCTGTTTAGCATCATGATCTGGTGGGTCAAGGGACGATATCTGGGTACTGATTATGCTGATGGCTGGGCGGCTGGCAAGAGGACTATGATGACGGTTTTTGAGAAGTAGGGTTGCTACTTGAGACGCTGAGATATCCTGGTATTTGTTTAGTGTTGAGATTCCCCTGTGTTTTTGTCATTCTATAGATTTTCATAATTAATTAATAATCACTGCAAAGAAGTGTAGCTCATATATCGATTGCCAGTGATGAAGTCTTCATTCAGTCAAAATCGCCAAGCGTCAAAGTGTCATCTTTCGAGCTCATATTATTCATAGAGCAAGGTATGACAGGCCTGTAGTACTCAAATATACTTCGTTTTCGGCTCCCGGAATAGTAGAAGCTGTTCAACAATGTATAACAGAATGAATCATGTTTAGTGAGTGGTTATGTACAGACAGGGGACCAATGCAACCATCTTCGGCTCAAATTGACCCGTTGCACAATTCGTCAGCAGCAATAACATTTGAACCTCACCCTCTGCTTCATCTTCTCATTTGACAGAACGACCCATCATACTTACAGACACGGCTCCAATATCAACCAATTGAACCACACGCTCATTTTGCTTTGTCTTGGCGTTCGCTTCGATCGCCGCTCATCAATCAAGATGTCGTTCTTATTGAATATGATCTATGGCAAATTCACTACAATACCACCGCAAGAGGAAGATTGCACAGGCAAAGTAGCCATCATCACTGGCGGAAACGGCGGTATTCAAATACTCACACCACTAATTACTTAGTAACTGACCATTTCCAAGGTATCGCTCTCGAGGCAGCGCGACACTTTACCCAATTCAACGCTGCCAGAGTAATCCTCGCATGTCGCAGTCTCGAGAAGGGTGAACACGCAAAGAAAGATATTGAAGAGACAACTGGAAAACACAATGTCGTCGAGGTCTGGCACCTAGATCTCGCATCGCATGACAGTATTCGCGAGTTTGCAGATCGTGTCAATAACTTAGACCGAGTAGATGTCTTGATCAACAATGCAGGTCTTCTTGTCTTTAAGCGTGAGCTTCTCGAGGGTCATGAGTCCATGCTGAGCATCAATGTCATCTCGACGGCTCTACTTACGCTTCTTGTCCTCCCTGCTTTGAGACAAACGTCGACAAGGTTCAACGTCATTCCACATATCGTGATTGTGTCCTCGGACGCTGCATTTGAGGTGAGTCTTCCCTGAACGACCACGAACCTATACTGACGATACCAGGGTCGGCTTCCTGTACAAGAGCCAAATATCATCAAAGTTCTTGATGAGCAGCCAAGTGTACTTGAACACTACAACAAGACAAAGCTCGTTCAACTCATATTCATGACCCGACTCGCTAAAGCTATCGAAGCATCTGGAAAAGGCTATATCAACGTCAACGGTGTACATCCGGGCTTCTGTAGCACACCACTTTTCGACAACACACCCTGGCCATTCAATCTTATATTTAAAGGCCTCCTTGCACTTTTTGGACGAACTCCGGAGGTGGGATCTCGCGCTCTTCTGGCTGGAGCGTTTGCAGATGAAAGTTTGAACGGAAAGTTCATGTCTAATGGTGCTTTTCATGAACTGCCCAAGATTATGCAGGGAGATGAAGGAGAAAAGATGTGTAGCAAGATTTGGGAGGAGTTGAGTGGGATTCTGGAGGAGATTGAGCCCGGAGTAACAAAGAAAATCTAGTATCAGAATTAGCCGCCAGCTGGAGGGACTCTGAGTAGCTCAATATGTCGTATATGAACTACGGATTCAACCATGATGAAGTGTAATCGTTCCATCAATGTGCATTTACCTTCCAATGACTCTCAGGCTTCTAGGCGGCGGTACTTATAGATAAGATGGGTAGTCAGAATTAATAAGATAAGATGAATGACTTTTAATACTGTAATTTGCATTATTTTGGTAGTTTATGGCGGGCTTTGTCTATGTTGATAGACCTGGCAGTCTTATACAACGCGGAACAAATCCGCGCCACAGCGAGTCCCACCAAAGTCAACACCAAGCCCAGGCCATCGACTCCGCGACAGCTCAAGCTTTACATCCACCAAAGTCTATGCGCCGAGGCTGGGAGAGCAAATCTCCGCCACTATAATATATTTTTATTGGATTATCTTGGTATATTAAAGCCTCATTGAATAGACGGGTGTACTTCCTGGAAGATCACCGCATGGACGCGATCCAAAGCTCCTTTGTCCATCGATCCATATCGCGACCAACCGTTTAAATAATCATCAATTCGAATATCATTCCTTCGCCATGGACTCTCGCGCAGCAGCTTCAGAAGCGATGCGCTCGGCCATTGAATATTGGTCTCAATTTGTTGCACGCTCCATCTCTCATCGTCTCGATACAGAGAAATTCGAGAATTACGTTCGACTCGTCCATGACCAACATCCTCTCCCTCCCGCCCTCGTCGCCGATTTCTTCCTTCGCCCTCAACCATCAAACGATAATAGTCTCGACCCTCGAATCCCTCCATATTTACAAGTGCTCACAAGACTCGGCTACGTCGATGCACCATCAATACTAAAAGCGCTGTATAAATACTCGTCCTTACATGCGTACGCACAACAACCGAACGCCAATGAGGGCAAGGACAACGAAACGGAGAACGGAAAAAGCGATGATAAAGAGAAGGATGAAAAGAAACAGAAAATCACTCGATGGAAGAGCTCTTACTGGGCTGAAGAGGTGCTTTTCTACGGGATTACCAAGTCCGTAGTAGAAGGCAAAGCCATACGAGATTCAAAAACGGCATTGGAGATGACAAGGATCATTTCCAAATTAATGGTCCTTTTCACGACTGCTTTTGCGGCCGATATGATTGAGCAATTACACACAGCCCAGGTACGGGATGAAATGGAGTCGTCCAGGGCAGCTCTGGTCGCACTCCTACTGCGGATGTGCGAGAATGACATCCTTGTTGGAGCCGTGAGCAAGCCAATTGCCAAAGGTAATACTATTGCGCCTCAAATACACTCATGCTGACTAGGACAGACGTCCGGAAAGAAATGTCTGCTGGGTTGGCAAGCTTTGTGCCAACGTTACAGCTCGTGCCGCAAATAACAGACAAGCTCGAGCAGTTTCGAACGGAGATCCTTGCCAGCTCTGATCCCGCTGATAAAAAGAAGCAAGCTACTAATGCTGCTATGGACGAGCTTCTTGATTCAGCTGTTGGCCTGGACAATTTTGTTGTGGCAGATATTCCAATCAGCAACACTCGAGCAGGATTGTACATCTATCTAAACGCTGCAGTAAGTTTTAATGTATCTGGCTTAATGACTAGACTAACTTGCTAGCTTATTGCACGCCCTCTGTTGGATGACCATGCTTTGTTTTCGTACATGAGCAACAAGTATCAAGGAGACATCCAATCGAGTGCCATCGACCTTATTCTTGCGTCTTTTGATATCTTGGCCAACGCCGTTTTCCGCAATGAGGGACAGAAAGACGCCCACCTTCTAAGATCATTCTTGATCAACAAAGTTCCTATACTTCTCTATCAACTGTTACCCCCTGGCTTCCCAGGCACATCGGCTGAATTCTGTATTACGGAGGCACTAAGCCACGTAGATACAAGCTTGTTTCCCACAGCATCACTCATGTTTGACGAGTCGAGAAACAATAATCCTTACACGGAAAGTATTAGGGAAGAGTTTTGCGCTGCGTGTGTACTGCATGGTCTCGTGCAAAGAGAGCACGTGGAGAGGATTTTGGGAGAAATATCGCTTTCCTATGAACCATCTTTACAGAAACATTCCAAAGATAAGCTTGTACAAGACTGCTTGTCTGACACGGAAAAGATTCAGGGGCTCGTTCGGGAACTCGACAAGATGGACGGCAATGTCGGCGCAGTTTGTCAGGCACTTGTTGAGGTAAGTAACTCCGTCCGTTGACATTCTATGTCTAACAGTCGTAGGTGCTCCGACAATCATGCCATAACAAGGAAACAATGTCGTTGAAAGTATTATGTAGCCAACTTGCTGCAAAACCACAGTCATTAGATGTCATTCTTCTGTTTGAGAAGCTTCCGAACATCCTTGAACCCCTGTGTCAGCTTCTTGATAACTGGCGTTATGAAGATGATCAGGAAGAGTATCAGCCCGTGTACGAGGAGTTCGGTGCCGTTCTACTGCTTGTTTTGGCTTTCACATATCGATATAACCTGAACGCAGTGGAAATTGGCATCGCTAGCCCTGACTCTTGGGTCGCTAAGATTATTGGCAGGGGGCATATTGGACGACAATGTAATGAGCTCACTCAAAGGGAGAATGATCACCTCAATGGGTGGATTCATGGGCTTTTCGATACTGAGGCCGGTGGTCTCGGCGATGAGTTGATGTCATCTTGCCCCCCGCAAGAGTTTTATCTTGTTGTGGCACCTCTATTCCAGAGCATTGTCGTTGCATACACACATGGCTATCTCAACGACGAGAGCCTCAAGGGAGGCATAGAATGTGAGTACCATTGCCAAATAGATGATCCATACTGACCAGGCAGACCTTGTGGATACCTTCTTATTGCCATCTCTTGTCCCGGCGATTCGATTCCTGGCAGACTATCTCTGGATCGATCAAAAAGAACAAAAGTCCATTATCAAAATTCTGCAGCTCATCCTTCTCCCAAGCTCAATCTCGGGAGAAGCAAGCACAATGCTTTCATCCGTCAAAAACCTCATTGCAAAGCCTTTAGAGCATGCTTTACGAACATATCAACGTCGAGATCCCAATAATCAAGACATTGAACCTCTTTTGCGGACTCTCAAGGATAGCATCCCCTTGTCACGCCGAACAGGGGGGACTGACCTCAATGAGCTCGAGTCTTGGACTACTACACTTCCTACTGGTCTCTCTAGTGCCATCAAACTTACCATCCAAGGTCTTGTCCACTGGAGCATTCACCCCGCTATGAACAGTATGCCGACTTCTTATACTCATCGGCAAATATTGGCTGCTCTGAAGATAATGGGCCCCAAACGAGTGTTGCATGTCATCTTGGAAGAGATTCGACAACACACAGAGGCTGGAAGTGCCAGTATTGTCTACGACGTTGCTATCTCGTTGATCTGTGCACCTGACGCTGCGAAAGATGCCCCTGCAGTTGTCGATGCAAACGGAAACATGCTGCCGCCAGTCCAGCGGCAGCGTGGTCTCCGGGACCTTCTCAAAGTCGAGGCTGAAGGCTGTAGGAAACTCCAGAAGAAAGACCCAGCTCTCGCTGAGATCGTTGTACGTCTACATCGTCGTGTCGAAGCACAGATGATCATCCCTCAACCCCCAGGAATGCTTCAGACTGCAGAGATGTCTCTTAACCTCGATGGTGAGACCGCTGGACTTGGAGACGCCATGGCTGCTGCGGCTTCAGGTGTTCAGGGTGACAACATGTCAGTTGATAACTTGACTCTTGATGTCAGTATGGGTGGTGTGCCATCTGATCTGGGACTTGGATCTGCCAATGACGGAGGAAGCTTGGATCCTTCAGGGGATGCTGCCATGTTTGAAGGATTTGATACTCAGGACATGGATAACTTTGATTGGGATGACATTAGTAACTCGTTTCAGTGAGACGAGAGGCGTCTTATATCATGGGCAGGCGTACGGCATGGGTATGAATAGATGTATGTTGCTTCAATACTGGCTCAGTGACTGTTTTACCAGGTGAAGAAAGTGGTCAGTCTGTCTATTTTCCGAACACTGGTGGTTCCGGGAACTTGAAGGCCAATAACCAGACCCCAACCAGCAATCGCCAAGAGATTAATCTCGATGATCACAGGTTCCGTGGTCTAGTTGGTTATGGCATCTCGTTAACACCGAGAAGGTCCCCGGTTCGATCCCGGGCGGAACCACATTTTTGCTTGTTCTATCATTTTGCGTGAAGCTAAAAAAGAGACATCTCCTCTTCTCTACAAGAGGAGAGAAGTGCAAAAAGAAAGTGGATCAGCTGTGTCAATCGACCACGCCAGGAGTCGAACCTGGAATCTCTAGAGGGATCAGTTGCTGAAGACCGAAATCTAGCGCCTTAGCCATTAGGCCACGCGGCCTGATCTTGTTGATGTCTGAGTCCGTTCTGTTACGATTGTCATTCCCCACACGAGCAAGATAGTGTCCAGGTGAGGACGTGTTGGCGGTAGATACTGCTTGGATATGACTAGAGAGGAGACAACAGATGGCATAGAATAAATCTCTTTTGTTCGGTGCTGTTTAAGACCAGCTTTCTCTGTATCCTGCAGATCCCTGACATGAAACAATTCTATCATCATCAGTCGTGTCTTCATATCTGTAAGTAAAAAGTTCAGCATAGATCCCCATAGAACTATGGCTCGCCACGAAATTGCTTCATAATTCCAGTAGCACTCCAAAACATAGAAATCATTGCCAAAACAACGGTCATCGGAACAGATGCGCTCTGTATATCATCAGGATGCCTAATCATCCACCATCCCCACAGCACAAAGGGAGGAATGAGAATAAGCAAGTGGTATACAATAACATGAAAGCACGAGATGCAATGCCGGGCTTCGAGACCCCAAATAGGAATATCAATGGTTCCTGGTGAAAGTGGCGTCTTCTTCTTCGGAATTCTCTTTATGTAAGTCGTTTCTTCAAACTCATAGCAGTTGTGGAAGGGAGAGGGGTTTCGGCATTTGCCACCAGTGCAACTATTGAATGCAGCTTCAAAGATATGTGGATGAACAGGTGGTATCGATGCTTGAGGTGGTTTTGGCGTGTAATCGTAGTCCAAGTCGCTAGCCTTTGGCAGATCTTGACCACACGCGACAACAATGTTGCGGGCAATGCTCTCAAACTAACAAACCATTAGTGTCACAGACAGGCGATGGGAGATCAATCTAAGGAATTCGACATATGAAAGTGTAAATTTATAGAGACATGCACTCACCTTGACGAAATTGCAGTGACTGAGCTGCCAGAAAGAGAACCAAGCTCTCCATCGGCCACGCATTCTTCTATACTCAGCCTTCAGTTGTGGAAAAACGTTGCTGTCTGGTTGGTTGACCGGGATCGAGATCACATGTAGCGTCTTAAGTCCCATGGGCACTCCAAATAAGATCCTCAGATCATCAATAGTCACAGGCGGGATGTTGTTCTGCTCTGCAGTAGCCACCCCCTGTTGAACTCGGTTGTTGCCGCCCACACCAGACGACTGTTGACTACCTTGGGATATTGGCGTCGAGACAGGTAAAATGGCTCCAGAGTTCCATTTGAACCATGCTGTGACCCTTTGGAAGGCATTACGCTTGGTATGAGTGACTTTGTGGTGGTCTTCAGCAAACGTGGTAGGGTTCTTGGTCATTCTCTTAATAATTCGTGCTTGAGAGGGAGTAACGTCTACCCAAAACGGCTTGCCGCAATGCTATTTCTGGTCAGGAGGTTGCATAGAAAGTCATACATGCTCGTTATAACTCACACAAGCCCAGTTCATTCGTACGTATCCCCTTCGCAAAGGGACCTCCGGCGGTCTGAGTGGCCACCAATCCCAGGGGCTGCCGGTCAGCTTTTCCACAGAAATCTTGATTTGATCAGAAAGTGAGACTTCTGCCGGAGTATCAACCAGCTCAATGGTATCCCACGCAGCCAATTGCATGATCTGCTTGAGAGCATCAGGTAATAGTGAGAGTCCAAGGTGTCCCAAGAACGCCTGGAAAGGAGGACCCTTCATGAGAAATTCTTCTACGACTTGAACTGCTTGAAATTCTTCAGAATCACTCTGTATTCCTTCACTAATATCGTCATCGCTTTCTGCCAGCTTGGTATGTTCAGTCTCATCTGCTGGCTGTTGAGGCTTCTCATCTGGTCCTGCAGCCAGTTCCGTCTTTAATATCCAATTGTTTAGATAAGCTCGATCCTTCCGAAAGCTTGGGCGTATTTCTTCTTCTTCTTCATTGCTATTCACTGGAGGAGGAGGTGCTAACTCGCCATCGACAGTTCTTTTTGAGATTCTAGTCCTTGAACCTCGCCCCTTGAGCATTCGAGTTGTCAAAACCTGTATTTCGATGTGCTTTTCCGTGTGCTCTCTGAGTTTAAGATACAAAAGCTTGAGTGATCTCCGAATGTTGCGCTCGAGCCTCTCCTTTGGCATGAGTTCTGAGGATATATCAATGATAAAGCGGAGATCCGGATGCTGGGAAAGCAAGTCGCCAATTTGGCGCTCAGCCGCGATGGTCTCTAGAGTCCGTACAATGCTGCTGTTGTTTGACTGAATGTCCTCGTCAATCGACTGAATCGAGCCAACTTCATCAATGAACGCATCCGACTCTGCTCTCGCACTATTGCACACTGCACTGTCTTTAGGAGATTCAACCTCTATACCTTCTGGAAGCTCAATCGAAGTCACAGCCGTAGAATTTAGACCCTCAATGCTCTCTGTATTTACGTCCCGCGTGACTGAGGTGATTGTTGTGAAACCTATCGTCTTGGAGTCGCTTCCGGGATTGAGCATCAATATTTGTCTACCAAGCTCCGGGTAGTCTGGGAGGAAGTAACTCGAGAGGTATTTTCGAGACCTTTCAGACATTTCCAAGTTATTCAGATTCTTTTCACAAGCTCCTGCAAATACCCTGAATACAAAATCAGCATCAGATGGGCTAGAATCGGACACGTTAGGCAGTGCAAAATTGTCAGCACATATTGCCCATAATGGAAAAGGAATCCATTCGTATGTTTCGCCATCGGATTTGAGTTCCAGTAAAGCTCTGGAATCAGGGATATCTGGGGCCCTCTCTAACATCAGACTGAAAACACGTTCGAACATGGCCTGTTGAAAAGTCGGTACCCAATGGGCCAGCATGAGGAACTTGAACCAAATTGGAACTTTCCACGTTCTCGATTTCTCGTCCAGCAGTTCGACATAGTCTCCTGGCCTGGCCCCATACTCAAGCATGAGAATGGAGATCTCATTTATCAGATTGGTGTTTATCTTGTCGAGCCGCGGGGGTGAATTGGACAATGTGTTAGGAACATAGGTATTCACAAAAGACACCCAAGGTGTCTCCCCTGTATGGTGAAACTTGTTTGGCTTATACCCAAGAGCAAGAAGTGATTTAAAGAGCGATATATCGACAGACTCTGGACTGAGATGCGGGGGATGAAGACTATGTGGTGCTGCTCCAAGCGCAGAACAAAGAGCTGACCGGTAGTTCTGTGAATATTTGTTGTCAAAATATCCTGGATCAACCCAGAGTTTGTTCGCGGTGTATCTCTGGATACCAGATTCAATCACAAGATGACGATAAATACCCCTTGCCATAGACAAATCTGATATGTTGAATTGATTCCTCGCAGTCATCGACAACAGAGATTCTTCAATATTGTCAAGGAGTGCCCAAGTTGTGGCAACAATATTTTCCTTCTGATCGCAACGTCGTGCATATTCAAGGCATTTCCTCAAGCTCTCAACAAGGTCTTCAATATCTTTCATAGGGTCGTGTTCTTCTAGCTTCTTTTGGTGCAGATGCTCTTCGTACGGATGAAGCCATCGCTTATACAGCTTCTTGAGTGGATCTGAAACTGATAGTGCAGTATCGTTGCTATATCCCAAGTCTTTGACAACATCCAGCCATCTTTCGTGCTTGCATACGTTGTGAAAGCCTCCTCGGATGTTGACAGCCTTTGTCATCCAGTAAACGTCGACTGGCTGATTAAATGTATCCTGAAAATCGGGCAAGGTACTTCCTAATCTCCTATGGAACTTTGAAAGACTCTTGACATATGCTAGACTGACCGCTGGCGGCTCGGGCTGTAAGTCGACGAATTCGCCGCTCCTGAAACATTTGCGCTTGAACCAAGAAACTGATGCTTTGAAGACCGAGAGGTCAGAATCGAACCCTTTCCGAGCTTTGGTAAGTAAGTAGTTGTGAAACTCTTCAGAATGCATCAATTCTAAAACAGCTCGATGCACGAAGACAACTTGTCCATCAACAACTTCCAGCAGTCCTCCACACGTCTGCATGATGTCACGATAAATCTGGTGATGTAGTTCTTTTGTTTCCTCGTCACGTGTCGATAAAGGTTCCTTTGGTGTCATGAAAGCGTACATATCATTGGCAAAGTCGAAGTTGTGAAAGTAGAGGATTTCGACAGCTAAGTACCGTTTTGCTTCGCGAGCCATTATCAGGTACTCAGCAGCTTTTCCACAAGACAAAGATCCTGTCACAATCTTTGCTAGGCCTGGTAGGTTGTTGGGGATGCCTGCAACACTGTCTGCTCCGTTGTGGGCATCAAGGACGAGAGGCGGATCGTCAAGGAGAAAACGAGTTACCAAAACAGCCCAGAGGAAGTCTCCCTCTGCTTTAGCACTGATATCCTTGTACTTCGAACGGTCCATATAGCTCTGTACCTGGCTTCCCTCCAAGTGAAAAGTGATGTATCTGCTGATATCGCTCCAATTGACCTCTTCCATAGATAGTTTGGCTTCAGAGGAAATATTGAGTGAAGTATCAAACACAGCCAACTGTCTGCTAGAGACAATGACCTTGACATGAGGGAGAGATGATAAATCTTCTATCAGTTGACACAGCTTAGCATGATCTCCCTCATATTCATCCAGTGCATCGATAAAGAAACAAATGTTGACTGGAACTTCGTTCCTTGTTATGGAGCTTAATATGTCTCCTAATTTGAAAGTTGCCGGCAGGGTGCTCGATGCTGAGCCAAGATTCGACGGCGAATTCTTCAAGAGACTTGGCTTTGCACTGATAATTCCAAATACGAGGGATCTCAGGAGTCCCTCAAACGATCTCTGGATTGGTAGACCCGTGGCATCAAAGTGGTGATTGACGATCAACAGCTCCCTATGCCCAGCCCATTTCTGTAGTAAATTTCTGGTGTCTTGATGTTCGGAAACAAACTTCATCAATGTCGATTTCCCTGAACATGGTTTTCCTGTGACCCAGAAAAGGCTGTGATCTGAGATGAGCCAGCGACGCAACCAAGAATGAGCAAGTATCGTATTGTCTGTTTGTTCTTGAAAGACCCAGGAGAACGTTCCCTCAAGAGCTGTCGAGATCCTACTCCGGCGAAAAGATCTCTCGCTATGGTTGAGGGCGCATAACATTGGGAGTGCCGTCTGTAGGTGGTGAAGGTTGGATAATATGTGTTGCAGTCTGTCACAGATTTCGTCCCAAGCCTCTGTTCCGCAAGATACTTGGCCGAGTTGAGCGTCAACAAGGCCAGTAGACCTTTGGAGCTCTTCGAAAGCCTCGCATCCTAGAGAAATATTGAACCGGTTTTCAATGTCTTCCAATTGGTTATGCACATGGCATGTGATGTTGCTATCAAGGTTAGTATGGATCAATACAATGAACACATGTTTGACTCACTTCGCCGAGTGGCGAGTACTTGGTCGAGTGTACTCATTGACCGCGCCTTGGAGACTCCTAAAATATGGAGGCACGAACAGCTGATCAACTAGACGCAGGAACTGTCCCCCTTGCCCATCTTGAGTCTCTCTCTCGAGATTTGTCTTGGCAGCCTTAAGAAGAGTGTTACAGTCCCTTACACACGCTCTCGCACAATTTAGTATATCAGTAAAGTTTTCGTCATCTGACGGGGGCTTTTCTTTCTGTAAGGAAAAGAGGCCATCGATCAGCTCGCTCTGGATCGCAAGGAGTTGATCGTATATATACCGCAAGGGGGGACTTCCTGGCGGAACTTGAGCTGCCGAAGAGACAGCTATGAGATTTCCGACGAGGCCAGAATAGCGGGAAATTATGCTTGATATATTAAGTACTTGTAAAGGACTCATTTTTGTTATGTTGTAGGTGTAAACTTAGGTGTTGAGGTGAGGTTGAAGAGTGCGAACAAGTCTTTCAGCTGGAGGTTATAGGTATCCTGTTCAGCAGGTTCGGCTGTGTAAGGCGCTTTCCAATGACAGCCCATGATTTTGTTTCCATAGGGAAACAGATGCCGATAACACCTTCTGTAATTCGCCAAATACATTTCAAGGCGGCAAGCCAGCCAATGCCCCGGCGAAGTGCATTCATAGGTAGGTAAGGAATGGACAGTGGAGCCGTAAATAACAGTGGCTACAATGTAGGCGGACCTCAAAACCTACGCTCTTGTCTTGTCATAAAAGGCGCTGCACAAGACTCAAGTTCTTTGCGTCGCAGTTTGCATGTGTTAGGCATCAAGCGATGACCGAACTGCAAAGCTGTGTACTTTGAACCCCGGTGACCATTTTCTTCACATTACAGCCTAGGAAGTCAGCCTCGCTAGCAAGCTATAGTAAGTGTCGTCATTCTTCCAAAGCAGGCATTCTTGTCTGGCTTATCGAGGACCCTGGCCTGGGGCTGAGCAAGAAGACGATATCAGCTGGGCGGTTAGAAGTGGAGAGCGGCAGCTGTTGCTAACGGTTCTACGGTGGACCATAACGCTCAGTGTCTCAAATGTAGAGCCCTTTCCAGCTCGACTATGGGAGAACGGGCGGAGTGTCTCTCATTCTCGTAGAATAGAAGATACTCCGTCAAGTTCTTTCATAGTCAAGCTCGTGGATTAGCGATATCGGAGATCACATAAATTTCAAGGATAAGCTTCGTCACGTCCTATGGCATGTTCAACTCCGCCGACTTACAATATTTAGGCATGAATAAAGTACCACGAGCTCTGGTTAGCAATGTCTCCGTTTAGTAAGAATATTCGAAGCTCGTAAGACTCTTCGGTTTCGGCCGAGCCAGGTGGGCTGTAAGACGCCCGACTTGGCTGAAGATGAAGATGATGGCACCACAGACACCATTTGAGTTAGTTTAACACCAACACAGCCGAGGCAGTCTTGTAAGTGAGTCTCAAACAGATATAAAGGGCAACGTCACGCCCAAATCCATACGATGCTGGCCCTCAATAACCACAATTCCACCGCAATGTCTCCTAAAGATCTTTTCACCAAATATTTTCCAAGACGGAAGAAGCAAAGAGACACTGAAAAGTCAAAGCCAACACCGGCGGAAGCTCTACCAAAACGCGCTTATACAGCTCCAGCACATACACAGAAAACATCTACAAACAAGTCGGGCTCTGCTGGGCCTCCATGGGAAAGATACCATGCCCCAACTACCACTGATGGTGGAAACTATCCCGTCGGGAACATGTATGGAGGAGTCTCGGATGACACAGTTGGCAATAGTCGCGGTCACGGTCATGAGCACAGGGATAGAGGGCATTGGGGATGGGGAGGAGTAGAAGATGGTTCAGGCGGCGGCGGTCATAGTTATGAGGGTCATGGAGACCATGGAGGCAGCAGTAGCGGAGGAGGATGCAGTGATTCTGGCGGAGGAAGCGGAGGAGATAGTGGTGGAAGCAGTGGTGGTGATGGTGGAGGCGGCGGTGGTGGTGGAGGAGGTGATTAGGCTGCCTACTTCGTATTCCTTCTGATTTGTTATAGCGTTTGTGAGAGCATGGAGTTTTCGGTTGTTGGTTGTTCGCATCATGTAGTGTTGGTATAGAATTTAAATGAAGAGTGGATCGATCCAGTTATCTTGACATCCGGCCAACAACCAACAATGCATTGACCTCACATAAATGATAAGAGATCTCGTTCTCAGCATAATTCCCTCTTCTTACATGTCAACTGTCCTCCTTATTCCTCGATTACTCGTAACCATGCGGTTCCCAATCTTCACGTCCATAGTCTTCACTCTCGCGACTCACTCAGCTACCGCTCTCAAGCCATGGAACAGCACGATTCCCGAATCCATTGATGAAGAATGTCGCCAGGCTCTTACATCAGACATTGACTGCCCTTTCTTCCTCGGTCGAGATTCGATAGAGAAGGGACATTATCTGAAGGACCCGGCAGCAGCAGCAGCGTACTGTTCATCGTCATGCCGCTCTTCTCTTAGGCAATACTTTTTTAATTATTCGAGGGCGTGCTACAAATCAGACCTTCCGGATGGTCTTCCAGGGCCGGACGAAATCGTAGATTACGTGATGTCGATTTTCGGGACACAGGAGTATCTTTGTGTTGCCGACGAGTCAGTGGCCGCTTGTCTCAACAACCAACCATGTGCTCATCAAGCTGACTTTCTTGCAGGGACGGGCTCTGTCTCAGAGCATTTTACAAAGAGGAGCGGGATTTTTGTTCAGAATGCGGACTCAAGCTGGCGGGTATAAGCGCCATGCTCGACCTCAAGGAGCCTCTAAATATCAGCTCCAAACAGTTCATGTGTTTGCAAAAGAATTGTGCAAAGGATGGAAAAGGTTTCTTGGCTACAGATGATGGAAAGGCAAAGTTGGAGAAATTCTTTAAAGAATTCATGGATTAATATGCTAGAGGCATCTAATCTCTGCGACTCACGAATGTTACACCTCATTTTTACAATGAGTGAATGGATGGGATGTTAGAGATTGCCTTTCCTGGCAATCAATCTGTACTGTACTTATTCCCGATTGGCGGCGTCACATTCTCAAGCCCTTCACACCGTGGAAGTACATGCTCATTCACTCCAACTCGTGGCGCCATGAAGCTTCGAACGGCCCATTTCAATGATGAAAAAGCGCAAAATTTGTAGCATAAGTTGAACCATTTCGTCATCAAACGCGTCTGAGCCCTGTTCTTTTCTTCATTGATGAGACCAAGAGAAAAAAAGCAAAGAGTTGTGCAAGGTTTGTCGACGTTTCATTCGACTTATACCGAAAATCCTTATACGTCATTGGCCAATCTCCCACATTTAGCGTATCAAGTAACTTTCCAGCCAAAACGCGACGCGTTCATCTGATTTCACCAATTCAACGGCTGCGATAGCTTCGAAAGATAATGGCATCTGTGCATACTGGCGGTCCATCAGGCTCCGGCGCCGGCGCTGGCTCTGGTCATCATGCCGACAACGACAACCAAAGCGTTGCCAGCGACTTGAGCACCCTGGACTTCAAGAGGGGGGACTTCTCCATTGATCTCTTGGATCTCCTTGAGGCTATCAACTCCGAGGGCAGTTTTGCATTCAATGCAAAATTGGATATACCTTCTAGTTTCGACATCTCGGTGAATGATGTCGGGGCTATCTCCCTGCCGCTTGGTGAAGCTCAAGCGCGTCAGATTATCAAACAGGCACGCCAGGCACCTTATGGTAAAGGAAGCGAGACCATTGTCGACACTGCAGTGCGAAATACATGGGAACTAGATCCAGCACAATTCACAATCAATTGGTTGAGATGGCCCGCCCTTCTCCAACAAGTGTGCCAGATGGTGGCTGAGAAGATGGGAATCAATACGCCTATTCGTGCCGAGCTCTACAAAATGCTGCTCTACGAGAAAGGTGCCATGTTCAAGGCACACACTGAGTTTGTCTCCATGCTTCCATGGTCACAGGACCAACTAATAATGTCATTAGCACCGAAAAGATCCCAGGCATGTTTGGTACCCTCGTCGTCAATCTGCCATCACCGCACACTGGTGGCGATGTCGTTCTCAAGCACTGCGGTGAGAAGGTCAAGTACAGTTCTTCCAAGCAAGAGCCTTCCTGTGCTGCCTGGTACTCGGATGTGCATCACGAGGTCCTACCCGTCACCTCGGGCTATCGCTGGGTTTTGACCTACAACCTTGCTATTGATCAGTCTTTGCCGCGTCCATCTGCTGCTCTCAAGCGATCTGAGCTCCGGCCACTCCGCCATTGCATCAGACGATGGCTTGCACGCGATCCATCATCCAGGAAGAACCCATATATATATCATGTACTGGACCACGAGTATACTGAAGACAGTATTTCTTTCCGAGCACTTAAAGGACCAGACATAGCCAGGGTCACGGCTCTTCGACAAGCCTGTAAAGGACTGCCTGTCACAATCTTTCTCACATTACTCGAGAGGGAGGACAGAGGTAATGTGGAATTTGATCCTTCAGACCTACAGTATAACTATCGGGGCGCGACGGGGGAGTACGATGACGAGGATGACGGAGAATACCATTGCCTCGAGGAGGTTCTCGAATCAGAATACAGGCTCATGACAGTTAGAGATTTACAGGGTAAAGTTGTTGCTGGGCAGATGGCCATTGACGAGGAGAATATCACCGACCCCGATATTTTCAACGATATGTCTCCTGTTAAGGAAGATTACGAAGGATATATGGGTAACTATGTATACATCCAAATTGGATCTTTGCCAACCTCGTATTACTAACTTGTGATTCAGGGTCCCCAGGCAACTCAATGGTATCGTCTAGGGGTATGCACTATTCTTTACTCTTGTCGTTCAGTATTTCTAATTGCTCAAATAGGCTGTGGCTCTCGTTCCTCACGAGTCGCTTGTCGATTTCTTCACTCAGTCTGACTCTTCTTATTATGGTGCATCACACCAGAAGTTTCCTCAAGCCCCGATTAACTACCTGGCCCAGCAATGTTTGCAGAAAAATGTGCAAGAACACATGCTTACTGCACTGCTGGATCTTGTTGAGCCAGGGCTGCTTCACATGGAGAGCAGAGAAACTGAGTTGGAGGACGAGTCTGTGCTGCTAAATGTCGTCAATGCCGCCCTACTGCATCAGGAGTATCAGCTCGCCAATGAAGTTATCGCGAAGCTGTTCAAAATCTTGCCATCAAACGTGTTTACTTTTCTTAGGCAGTGGATGATCAAGTCCGATGGGGAAGACAAGGCCATGGAGAGGTTCAGCAAGGTCAAACGAGGGTATGTTTTCGTCAACTCATCATTTGATCCCTTGTTAACGTATAACAGGCTATCCCTTGCTTTGACTAAGCCTTATAATCTAAGACTCAAGTTTCAGGCTATCTCTCACTTGGTTCCTCTACCTCGTGACTTGGCCGCCGATGCTCTCCCAACGCCTGCTCCCATCATGAAATGGGCTCGTGAAATGTTGCACGCCTTTGTTACAGGTGAAGGCCCTAGGGATGTCACGAGACATGATGGGTCTTCCATAGTTTCTATGTCGCTTTACTTCGATGACCCCATCCTGTTCCTGACGGAGCGGTGAGTTCTTTCAACCCCGTGATTCGATCTATGATGCTGACGAACGCAAAGTGTCGTGCCCATCTTTGAGAAGAGGCTTGCGGCCCCTGCATTTCGCTTTAGGGTTTTATCTCAATTAATGAACTTGAGCACCAACGGCAAGCTTCCTCGTGAAGAAGGGATAAGACTCTATCGAACTATGGCACGGCTTTTGATCACTTCACAGAACTTTACTTTGCTGCGGGATGAAAAATCTGTTGAAGAGGAGGCAAAGAGAACCCGAGTCTCCTGGGTCACAATACAGCCTCAACCCAAACGTGATACAGGGACTGCCATCTCGTGTGAGATCTTGAAGGACTTCTTCTCCAAGCTTTGCAAAGTCAGCACAGAGTTGGATGATCTCAAGAACCAATTCTTGACCAAAGTCACATTGCAAGCCAGCAAGCTCCCAGAAGCGGAGCTCTACCGGCTCTGGCTGCCTTTTCTGCGCTCAGTCATTCCGCTTTTTCATGAAAATTTGATACCTCTTAGCACACAGTCATGTCAGAAGTTCTTCTCAGCTGTTGTCAAGGCCGTACTTGATGTTTGTCTTGGCCCGCAGCCTCCTAGACCTGCAGACTGGTCACTCTCCAGCGTACCGTGTAACTGCGGAGACTGCAAGCGGGTGAACGATTTTCTCAACCACCCAACACAAATGACTGGGAGGTTCCCGATGAACAAAAGCCGGCGTCAGCATATCCACCAACAAGTAGAGAGAGCAGGCATAGGATGCAAGCACGAAACAATGCGAAATACAAACCCCAATACGTTGGTCATGACCAAGAAGACTCGGCCTCTGGACGTGGAGCGGCAGCACTGGCAGAAAGTAAGAGTCTATCTTGTTGAAAAGTTCAGCCAATTTAAGGGGAGCGAGCTGAAGACGCTGCTTGGCTCAGACTTTGAGAAGATTGAGAAACTCTGCACTGGGGAGACTGGTCAGCCAAGTTTGTCTCGCAGACCAGCCGCAGGAGAAAAGCGCAGAGTTGAGCAGGCAGCGGAGGTCATTGACTTGACGATTGACTAGTTGATGGTCTACTCATTGCTTTTGCTTGTGGTAGAGTCTTAATGGACTCTTTTTATCGGCTTCTCAAGCACATACTAGTCCTGTCTGCTTTCCCACATAGACAATGAAGATGGGAGGTAAACGCAGGATCCACGATTGATTGGTATACAATTCATTCCTTATATGCATTTAGCAACGTGGGTATAATTTCTCAGTGTAACAGCTTGCCTGACTAGAGGATGATGGCATGGTCACTTGAGAAAGAAAACATGACATTGAGCCGATGTCCGAGCCCAGTATTGTTGATAGGAATAACACATTGGGCGTGCAGATATCAGAACCACGGAGGATTTTGCAAGTCTGGCAATCTGTTTTCGAGCTACGGGCGTACAAAATGAGAACTACCGTGTGAGGCAGTTAGATACAGGATAAAGCCATCTACACACTTTTTTTGGTGTCATGATGGTAGCGAATACCTTTCGAGTAGTGTCACTAAGGTTGGTTGTAATGGTTCAGAAGATTGATATAGCCTATTTAATGGGAAGATTGTAAGCAGTGAAAGTTTGTGTAAGGTTAAACGATGAGGAAAGGTAAACTTTGAGTCTGCGGTGACACCACAATCTGCAAACCTCAAGTCGAAAGTGACTGATGTGCATGTTGCCCGGGACTTAGTCAAGTGCCATCAACTCGTCGAAGCTAATTCAAAGGACCGTGATGGTATAGTTCTTATCTTTGAGTATATGGGTGCAAGTGGTTCAATGCAGTTTATCTACATAGCACCTGATGGAAATTCTTGGCTAGAGCTAGGCAACCTTCAGTCTCCTCCGGAAGTGTCTATGATGTGAAGTCAAAATAGATAACTAAATATTCTTTTTTATCTATCAAGGCAATTTCGATACTAATACTAACAAGTACTATCTCAGAGTCACTCAATCGGAGTGTTCTGTACATCCTGAAAGATCTTACGAAGCTTCTTCAAGACATCTCGTCGTGGCTTATAACCTAGATGTTTTCCCTTCCCCCGACCACCATCTGACATTACGAGATTTGTAAACTCATCCGCCGTAGTAACTTCGGACTGTCCAAGATGCTGAATCGTGGCCAATAACTTTCTGGCTGCCGTCATCTCTAGACTCTTGAGTCTATTAGTGCCGCCGGTCGTGGCTGCGATGATCTTATTCGGAGTTGTAAGCACATTGAATGTCAATCGTCGCAACATCTCATCGGACGACAAGTACTCTGGCGTATCAGATACGCTTGAGACATGTCCCGTTTCGTCTAAAGGCGGTCCAGACTCTGCAGCTTGGCTAGCAAATTCGAATGTTACTAGAAGTCTTCGGTGAAGTGGAATCTCAAAGTCGATCAGGATCCCTTCTGTTTTCATCACAGAACGGAAGATTGAGACTACCTTTTGTATTTTCGAGGGCTCAGCGATGTGAGCAAATATTATTAGATCGATGTTCGACAGTATAGCGTTATTTTGAAGCGCTGAAGAGCCATAGACAATGGCTACAAAGTCATTGTTGTCGAATAAATTATAGAGCCTTTGACTTAGCTTTCTTTCAGCTCTTTGTAGACGATTTATTGGCGAGCCGGCTGTGTCTCCCATACATATGTACTGGCGATCTGTGAGAAGAAACCGTCCCAAGTTTTCGATTCTGTCCAGCAGGCCTCTCACATTATCTATGGTTGATTGGGGATTCCCATTCAAGGTACGTAGGACAAATACCGTCTTTCCCAGCTCGATGAAGCGTCCATCCGGGCTGTTTTTCAGAGGAAACCCATGGATATAGTAAACACATTCTCGGTGGATTATATCATGGATGTGTAGATTCAGCTGGTTGACTTTCTCCAAGTCTGCGTCTGAGAGACGAATGTTTTGTTCAAGACAGTATCGCTGCACACTTTCTGGGACATATACAAACATGCAGGAGTTTATGTCGGTTCCGCCCAAAAGTATAAGGTCTGGTCGGTGTTCAACCTCCAAGTGGATCGCGTTGGTGAGTTCTAGTCTGTCATCAATCATCCGGCCCATGCTGTCCTTTCCATGGCTTTCGATCGAGGACCAAATCTTCAATGAATTAAAGACTCTAGATCCAGCGAAAGGGCCAGTCCCCCCAAACGACCACTGCATGTTGGATATCGAATCTGAGTCGGTCAACGGGGAGGCTTGGGTACTGGGCTCACGAAACAGGGCCAAAGAGCAGTCGTAGGGAATTAGCATTGCTTGTTGCGGGTCAACCGTGATTGAGTCAGCTTTTTCTATGCCTCGCAACTTAGAGCGATGTCGTTCTGAAAAGGCAAGTTGGCTGCCGTGACAAGCGTCGACGTGGAACCAGATATCTTTCTCTTTGAGGATCTGCGTTAAGCCATGTAAATCGTCGATCCTCAGAAACGTTGGATCACCTGCATATGCAACACATGCCATGATTGTGTTCCCCAGGTTCTCTTCTTGGTCGATAATCCGTTTTAAAGCTTCTTGATCCATATGACACTCGGCATCAACGGGAACAGGTATGATATTCTTCTCTCCGAGGGACATCATCGCCATGGCTGAGCATATCGAATGATTCTCTACCATATCTGGTACCAATACACAGATCTTGCTCGGCAGCACTGGAATACCGGTCAAGCGTGATCCGGGGAAACACTTTTCTCTCGCAGCCAAAAGCGCAACAGTATTTGAGAGACATCCGCCAGGCGTAAAGATTCCGCCGACATCCGTAGCTTTGGTGTAAGCTCCAAGTACAGGATAGCCAAGCGCCTCACGTAGCCAGTGTATGACTTCCATCTCAACAAAGGTCGCTTTTGGTGGACAAGTCTCTGGGTTCGTCATGTTTTGGTTCAGAAGTGGTATCAAGAGGGCTGCCCCCATTGCAGCACGGCACATACTAGCATCAGAAGATCCCAAAAAGTTCGGAGAACTCGACTTGGTACTCTCCGCAATGATAGATGTAAATTCATGGATAAGTTGTTCGTCTGTGAGGCCAGACTCTGGCATAGATGAGAAGCTGACTTGGCGTGGCACAATGATCTGGGCTTCTGGATGTTTGGGTCTTTCGGCATTGAAAAGGACGCCACGTCTAACGACCTCGTCAAAGAATTGTCTGGTCCTGCCCTCGCCTTCATTTCTGGTAGGTCTGGGGTGTTCATTCAAAGGTGGGAGAGAAGATGTTGTCATGCTGGGCATGGGGAGGGGGGAACAAAGCTGATGGATTAGAAGTTTGAACAGGGGGTGAATAAACCGTGGAGAGGTTAAGTGGTGTCCTGCAGTGTTTTATACATTATCACGCTTTGGTTCGTAGTGGCAGCAAAATGGTCATTGACTGTTGCAAACAAAAGGCTATGGTAGGACAAACAGCATGTGTGCCTGGTTGAGGCTCAACTTGAAGAGGCGTCATGATAACTAAGTTTGCAAAAGAGTCATGTTCAACATCCACCTTACACAGCACACGACAGACTGTGGAAGGTAGCACGAGGCCCCGTGTAATTCGGGAGAGATTGATCACAGCTATTCATCATACTGCCATTTGATTACTGTGTCATTGCAACCTGTGTTAGCGTTGCAGTAGGCTGGCGGCTCTGCACAGTCGTGATGAGTCGCTATTATTATTGATGAAGCTTGCCAGATACAGTAGGAAGCACAGGATTCTATCAGGTTTACAATACATGGGAAAAGGATGAAAGATTGTTGGGGAATTTGCTGACTTCAGGGTTGTGACACTATCGGAACGCAACATATGCTTTGGTTCATGTGTGACGAGCTATGGCATGACTTGGCCAAAAGCATTTACGTGCTTGATGTCCCTAGTTAAGTTTGCAAGAGCATAATTAGCATACACAAGATCGATATGTATGCAAGGATGCAAAGTCTTAACCACTGAAAGACTCACTGTAGATTACATAGAAAAGTTGACATGTCCTAGTTAGCCTTCTACATTACCAGCAATAATAAAAATAGATCCCTAAGACATGCAGAAAGATCAGCTGATGAACGATACTGTATGCTCGGATAGTCTCATGTCAGTGTGAATGACGATGCAGTGTCTTTTATGACAGCGCTTAGACAGAAAAGCAAACATGTGATTAGCTCACAAATTCGCAGTCCTCATCTGAGACAACAAATAAACTACATTATAAGAAACTTAAAGTTATGTTCATATATCTTGAGCTAAAGTACCTTAATAAGTCAAGCTTAAACCCCAGATATAGAGATAATATTGAATGGACAACATTAGGACGGCTTGATCGTCGGAACACGGCAGATGAAAACAACGACTAGGGGACCAAGAGCTTCCTCCGATTGGCAAATCGTATATTATCTCTTGTCGCGACTAGGCTAGTTCAAGTAGGTATCGCAAATCATGCAGGGTTGATACATATCTAAGCGCCTGGTCCAAAAGTATCTTTGCAGGGTCTTTGCTTAATTAAGTGCCACGCCGCAGTATTCATTTCATTCCTTCTGTTGGACGGCAGTTGTTAGTTGGCTTCTGAATTTCACTCACATTCTATCTTCCTTCTTCATGTTCTTTCTCCATCTTCTTTTGAAGCGTTCATTACCTACCTAGACTTCAGCTTCTGTTTGCCTGATAACACTGTATAATCACATAGGGACAGGCTCCTTCACCACTCTCCTTATCTAGTTACCTACCTACATAGGCTCATCGCACTCACCATTCGCTCACTAGATACTTGCGCAATCCAGTCGCCCAGTCATTAAAATCACCATCTTTTACAACTCAGATATTGTGCCCCACGAAACAAATGGCAAAACTATTATCTGAACTAACACCTTCATTCCCATCGAGCTTCGTAGCGCCAAAACGATATCGATGGGCTGCGGGAGTCATTTCTGTCGTCGTTTTGTTCTACTTCTTCTCAATTAATGGGTTTCTCTACCAGGAGCCCTTGAAATACCATGGCTCGATAGAGGTCGATTGGTCGCGCTTCGCCTACACCCAATATGTCACCAACAGCGACTACCTCTGTAACTCGGTCATGCTCTTTGAGTCATTGCACCGTTTTTCCAGTCGTGCCGATCGAGTGATGATGTATCCTTCTCACATGTTCGAGGCAAATAACGGCAGTTCTGTGGATACCCAATTGCTCATCAAAGCTCGCGATGAATATCGAGTCAAGCTAGTTCCTATCACAGTTCAGCACAAGGATAACAAAGATGGTAAACGACACCCTCATCAGTTCTTTTGGGTATAGTTCTTGTCCAGGAATCAGGCTAACTTGTGTCGTCTTCAGCTACCTGGGCTGATTCATACACAAAGCTCCTCGCTTTTAATCAGACCCAATACAGCCGCGTGCTTTCTATCGATTCTGATTCCACGCTCTTGCAAAACATGGATGAACTATTCCTTTCGCCCCCAGCGCCAGTAGCTATGCCGAGAGCCTACTGGCTGTTTCCTGAGAAGGAGATCCTCTCATCTCAGGTAATACTTCTCCAACCTTCAGAAAAGGAATTTGCTCGCATTATGGCCAAGGTGGACTCTGCCTCTGAGAACGACTTCGATATGGAGATTGTGAACTACCTGTATCGCGAGAGTGCTCTTGTCCTCCCGCATCGTCCCTATGATCTGTTGACGGGTGAGTTCCGTGCAGACGATCACAAAAGGTATCTCGGCTCTGATACTGAGCCTTGGGATCCCGCCGCTGTCTACAACGAAGCCAAACTCGTCCATTTTTCGGACTGGCCGGTTTCCAAGCCATGGATACAAACGGATGAGGAACTTCGCCTTCAATCACAACCCAACTGCACTACTTTGGCGGATGGCGCAGAGGACTGCGCGGCAAGAATAATATGGAACTCTTTCTATACAGATTTTAAACGAAAGCGGAAGGTAAACATACGTCTCGGCCGTCTTCTGCTTGACTGGAAGCTAATAAGTTGTAGGAAATTTGTGGACTGGATGAGGTGGTGATATTGCCCGAGGAAGAATACGAGGAATAATCTCCTGGCAAATGCAGGCTATTCAATATCAGAGCAATGACTAAAAGACTTGGAATGTATTGTGAGTAAAGGCATATATATTGATTACTATTATGGAGTGGTTGGGGGGGGATTATCATCTGATTCCTTGTGGAATGTACATTTGATGAGATACCTACAGGTGTGTTATTTCGAGACGAATGCGAGATGATTTGGCATGAGCAAAGTGTTTGTTTCCTATCAATAGAAAACACCATACAACAATAGACAATATCCCAGTTTCGATCAAGACAGTTGATGACTTCCGTTCAGCAATTAGCCAGGCCATATGATTACAATCTGTACGACACACTTACACATGCGTTAATGATGTGCACGACAATCGGGCCAATCACGGATCTTAACAGCAGACCCATAGTTACCCGTTGATTGACGTTGTGGCTGCGTTACCCTACATCCGTTTGTGTGCCTGTGATGTCTTGGGTTGTCCTGTGCGAGTACAAACATTGCAACAATCAAGAATTGTATATCAAGTACCAGATAACCAAGGTACATAGTGGATTGGGATTCTAATTCACACAGGTGGCCACTTGTCAGTTGCATTAGTGATACCTCATGACTATATACTGTTCTATATTTCTTTAGTGTTTTGACCTATACTTATATATTAATACCTAATTATATACTTAAAAATTAGTAAATATATACTTAATAA
>JABEEJ010000824.1:0-35171 GCA_013363135.1 Fusarium brevicatenulatum
ACCCCGTCCCGGAGCTGGAGATCAGACAAAGCGCAAATCGGTAAGGTAGGTATCACATAATCCTCAACTCATAGAAGCATCGCCTCCCTACGCCAGTCCTATAACCAATCTCGCTGTGACTCTTTATTTCCATGCTATCGAATCGATAGGCTCTATCGTCGGCCTTGCTCTCGCACGACCGCATCAAGCTGTAACCGGTCCCCGCATCCCGTCATCGTCGGCCCAGATATACTACAACTCAGTCGACTGTCGCCTGATCTTCCGCTCTGTATCATCCTTGAATATTATGCAAACTGAATATATACCATAATGTCGCCCTTCGTAAGGGCACTCCCTGCCGCTCGCTGCTGTCTTTGCCATCTCTCACGCTGTGCCACACGGCCGGTCCCTACTACGACACGTTGCCTGTCCTCTTACAATACTCGATTACGACAACAGTACCGCCGTATCTCAGGCTCCTCTATAGCTTCACGACGCAACAGCGACTTCAATTCAGGCTTCAGCAGTAGCTATGACCCATCAGTCGATGCAGGGCGTGGCCCCATGTTCAACAAGACCAACTTCGGCGTACCGCAGTTCTACCCACGCGATCTCAAGAAAAGAGTGGACGACTACGTCGTTGGCCAGGACCGGGCTAAGAAGACAATATGCGCAACCATCTTCAACCACTACCAGAATCTACGGCGAAGACACCAACATGAGCACGAAGACCGGAACAGGCGGGATAAGGTAATGCGCCAGAGGTTTGCGAGAGACAGAGAACTGCATCAGAAACGTCGTGAGATGCACCCTGTCGAAGGTCAGCGTGCACATGGTTCTAACTACGAGCGCTACGCTGCTGATACTCTTAAAGATGAGTTCCCGGGCCATAATGAGTCAGTCCGTGCACTTCACGATAACCACGAATTCGATGACGACCCAATGGACCATCTCTACGTTGCAGAGGATATAACAGTCCCTGACCACGTCAAGATAGACAAGAGTAACCTCCTTCTAGTCGGTCCCACGGGTGTTGGCAAGACTTACATACTAGAGTCTGTCTTCTTCTATCAACTGTTAAGACTATCATACTGACAGAAATTAGAACGCTGAGCAAAAAGATAAACGTACCCTTCTCTATCTGTGACTGCAACTCCTTCACTCAGGCTGGATATATAGGACAGGACGTTGAGACCTGCATTGAGCGGCTCCTTATTGAAGCCAACTATGACATCAAGGCAACAGAGCACGGTATTGTTGTTCTAGACGAATTCGACAAGATTGCAAGACGCGAAACGACTACTGGTCGGGATGTTGGGGGAGAGGGCGTTCAGCAGGCGCTGCTGAAGCTCGTTGAAGGAACAAAAGTCACCATCAGTGTCAAGGACAACCGCTCATCCCGATCTACGCCACCTATCACGACGAACTATAGCGCATCTGGGCCATCTTCCTCAACTCCTCAGGCAGCTCCTCCAGGTGGAAAGGTTGATCAGTATACTATTGACACTACTAACATCCTCTTTGTGTTCTGCGGCGCCTTTGTCGGGCTAGACAAGGCGGTCCTGAAGAGGGTTGCAAGACCGACGATGGGGTTCGGCGGAGAACTTAGAGGGCGTTCCTCTATGTCTGGCGATAAGCAAACTCTGCCGGCAGACACATATACGCATTTGCCTCACCACAATCCTCAATCAGCTTCATCGTTCACGCCGTTAGATCTTACCACTCCTGCTGATCTACAAAGCTTCGGTTTCATTCCCGAGTTGATAGGGCGTCTGCACAATATCTGCGCTCTTAGCCCGCTTTCTAAGGAAGATCTTTTACGTATTCTGACTGAACCCAAAAACAGCCTTGTTGCTCAGTATACCGCTCTTTTCGAGACGTACCCTTCACGACTGTTCTTCACAGAGAAATCATTATATGCTATCGCGGAGCGAGCTGCTGCTTCAGAAACAGGGGCCCGAGGTCTCAAAATGGAGATGGAGCGTGTCCTAGCAGAGCCCATGTTTGATGCTCCAATGCCTTATGTACTTATCACCGAGGCATGTGTAAAGGGAACGGAGAAGGCAGGATACTGGGGCAAGGACGGCCGGTTTGAGCTGGACAGAAGAATGCAGGCAGAAGAGATGAACCCAGCCAAAGGGGAACCCGAGAACACATTCGAAAAGTATCGAGAAGCAGGACAGAGCGGTGGCTAAGTTTCCTAAACTTATCCTAAACGTATCCTAAACGTATCCTAAGCTTATCCTAAACGTATCCTAAGCTTATCCTAAGCTTATCCTAAACTCATATTAACTTACCTAAGTCTTTTTATTACTTAGGATTAAGGTCTTGGGCTTTCTTTCCTCCCCTAGGAGGCGTATTGGAGCAATTACTATTTTGATTAACTGGATATAGACTAATGTCGACAGAATCGTCAGGCAAAGCTTCGGGTTATGCCCCCACAGAGATAGGCAAGCGAACAGATTCAATCAAACAGATGACTCGACTCGGGTTTCGTTGTTGTAGTACAGTATTTACACCAAGAGGACTTGATATCTCTGGAGCGACCTCGAAACCTCTGGTCATGTCCATGCGCACCAGAGGTCCTTTACACATCAATACGTCTCCGTAGAGTCACTCCAGCTTCTATCACAAAGGAAACGATGTTGTGTATTGAATTTAGTTACCCTTGGGGGGGGACTGGACCATACCCTTGCCAGCATAACCAGGAGAGGTGATACCGGTGAAAGGATCGGATTTTTGGTTCTAAAAGTTCTCGTTAGCCGGGTGACCAGAGGCGATGTAGACAAGATGGAACATACCTTGAGGAACTCGTTGGTCTCCTCCTGGTACTCCTGGGTCATGGTGTAGGGAGCGGGCTTGGCGACAAGACGGACAGCACCGAAGAGAGCGACACTGGCGGCGAGACCAATGAAGACACCCCAGGCGACGCGGGCACCGGTTCCAGGGGGGTCGACAGCGCGGGGGCCGTGAGGACCGAAGGCAATCCAGTAAGCTGTTGAGAGAGTTTGAGTTAGTTTTATGGTTGTGACGCAGTTATACATGGTGATGCAGGGAATGGGCCGTTGATGTAACGGGCGAAGCTATATCGAGGCCCCATCTACCAATCAGAAAGACGAATTGGGTGCTTGGGTTCTACATGATGCAATTGAGGCTCGTGGAGGGTCCAATGCAAGGCTGAAGCTGTGCAATTGAGGTGTTGCCGAGTGAATCATCAATGACCGGCAAGGCTGAAGCATATGTTGCAATGTGTTGTGGTGGTTGTGACCCAGTATCTCGGCTACACGGGCGGGAATGGAGGTATTTTCGCAGTAGAGGAGAGTTTGTGACGCACCAGCTTTCTTCTCCTGGAGGGTCAGCTCGGTCCAGTTGGACTGCATGCGATCACGCAGAGCCATCCAGAGCTCGGCCTGCTCTTGGAGAGGCATGCCCTCCCATCGCTTCTCGATGTTGGCGAGGGTCGGGTTAGAGATGGCGTGAGTCGAGGCAGCTCGGGAGGCCAGGGCG
Source organism: Fusarium brevicatenulatum (assembly GCA_013363135.1). Classification (NCBI taxonomy): domain Eukaryota; kingdom Fungi; phylum Ascomycota; class Sordariomycetes; order Hypocreales; family Nectriaceae; genus Fusarium; species Fusarium brevicatenulatum. Next base: position 3,487 of record JABEEJ010000824.1, read on the forward strand.
GGAGTGCTGCGCACCAGGCTCTTGCGCAGCAGGTTGGAGGCTGATGTGCGCAGCATCGTGAACGGTTTATGTGAGGTAATCGGCGATGACGAGACGAGCGGGAGAGAAGCTCAATTGGTGCGCTCGAGAGCGTGGAGTGCGAGTGCGAGTTCGAGAGAGGTTTCGTGGAGAAGAAGGCGAGTTATTCGGGGAATGTCAGAATTAGCAAGACGGGAGCAATCATACGATGGGTCCCTCTTGCCTCGGGCTTGGATTGGTGCATCTCTTGATCACGTGATCTACTCTTTTCCTTGTTGCCGGTTTTGCACGAACTTGATGAAATCGCCCTGCCCATGATTGGCCAAAGCTTACAAGACACTGAGCCCAACGGCATGGATCAGATGTCATGAATTAATTGGACTCGATATTGATAAGTACCTTAGTAAGTAAGTATGTATGACATTTGTCGAGACGAAACAGTTTCAGGTTTATCCAAGGTGTCCTCGGATATCTTTCCTACAGCCAAGAGTTACATTCAATCTCTCATGCAATATCAACCGGACAAAGTTTCATGTCACAATGGGTATGGTGACTTCACCAGTCAAAGAACAAGGATCATCAGTGAACACCAAGTGTGCTCAGCTGATTCCGGCAAGGTTTGGAGATTGATACCTGCAACGGGCTCTGGAGACGTGAGCATGTCAGAATCTGGCAAGACTCTCTGTATCACTAGGCCGATCGATGAGCACCTCTGGGGATGTTACTCGTGTTCTTATTAACCATCACCTATTGCTGTTGACTGCAAGTGTGCTTCCTCCTCTATCTATATGAAATGGAGATGTTCCTATATGCCCGCCTCAGATCCTAATGCGACTTTTGCTCGTTTATCAATGCGTTCCCTCAAGATCTTACAATCATAACATAACTACGCATATTGTCTATCCATCTAGAACTTGACGTCAAACAAGTTCTTTCTTCGAATTCTTTCGCCGTACTTGTAAAAGATAAACGGCAACGGGATTGCTGCAGCTGCAATGAAGCCCAGCAATGAGGTTCCCCATCCATAACCTAGGCTCTTGTACATACTTCGTCCTGCGAGAGGTAATAATGCTCCAACCAGCGAACGGAGTACAGTACTTGCAGCAATTGCAGACGCAGCATACTGAACGTAGGCATCGACCAGGTAGACTGAGATGCACATCTGATCAAGAGTCAGCAAACTGAAAATGGGTTACAGCATGTAGAGGCAGAGCACTTACAAATACGATGATCATGCCACATCCCAAGAATGAAGTACCAATGATGGGCACAATCCAATGGTCTTTATTCTCAGCAGACCACCCAAACATAAATAATCCAGCCGGAACGATAAAGCAGGCTCCTCCCATGAACGGAAGTCGATACTCTGGTTTGGGCTCTCCGCCATTCTTGCGAGTGAGATACTGAGCGAAGCGGTCTATTGATGCTCCAGAAATGACAAGGCCTGTCAGAGAGCCAACTCCGAGACCAATATACGACAGACCAACTGATCCGCTGGAGAAATGATATTCTCCCTCAAAGAGTGTTGGCATGGCTGTGAAGAGGAGGTATAGATACCCGTACACCAGAGCCATATAAAATGATAGAAGCGACACAATCGGCGCGAAGAGAAGCATTTTGGTAGGTCTCGTGATAGCCAGACGGAAGACTTCCTTCGTGGTCGTGCCATTGTCAAGGATTGACCGAAGCTTAGTGTTTCCTGTGTCTTTGCGCAGCTTCTTGGCCTTCTTTTCAAGAAGAGCGTACGCATACGTTTCCCTCATAAAAACGAAAGCAACAATTGTGATCGCACCAGCCTATTGATAACTAGCGTTAGCCTTTGGTTCGATACTCAATATTCAAGTATAGATATGAGGTTTTACTTACAACAATAGCAACAACCCAGAAAGACCATCGCCAGCCCTTCGCTGCCGAAAGATATCCACCAGCTGGAGTTGTCAGCTTTGGACACCACTCAATCGAAAGTTTCACTTACCAATCGGTCCAATTACTGGTCCAAAAAGGGGTCCCAGAGCCCACGAAGACATGGCAGCTCCACGCTTCTCCTTGGAGATCATATCAGCTAACGAGCCGGCTCCAATTGTCAGTGGGCATGATCCAGCAAGACCAGCAAGGAGTCGGAATGCAATAAGTCCCTCCAGGTTAGGGGCCTTGGCGCAGGCCACAGTGAAGGCGACGAAGAGAACATTGCAGATGTGGTACAGCGGGAGTCGGCCGTACATTTCGGACAAAGGCGCGATGACTAGGGGACCAAAGCAGTAACCGAGAAGATATACTGAGACTATGAACGACGCCAGTTGCTCGTTTGTCGAGTGGAACTCCCTCATGACTTGATCGATACTTGGGGCAAAGATGGAAGACGCAAGTGGCCTGGAAGTGTTAGGTCAATGAGCTTTATGAAAAGGAAATGAACTGTTCGTACGTGACGAATGTAACCGATGAGACGAGGATGACATTCATTGTCTTCTTCTTCGTTGACCAGTTCTGAGGGTTGGCTGGGTCGTCAGGGCCGTCCCAATTAACAACATTGGGGTCATCGGAAGGAGGATCATCGAATTCGACTGATGTTGATCCCTCTTCAAGATCTCTTTCGCTCTTCTTGAGATCCTCTTCGAGTATTGGCGCTGGCGTGGCAGCACTAACCAGCTGGTCATCAACTTCGACGTGCTTCATGCTGTCGCGTACGTACTCGAGAGAGTAATTCGACACTTATGAGTAAGTTCTGCTCATCCGATAGTCCTGAGTTCTGACGGACAGCATCAGGCAAGAAGATGCTCGTGTAAGGCTGAGGGTCTAAAAGGAGTTTGGAATGGTAGGGTAGGGGCTTGTTATTATATGCTCAATCCCCATCAGCTCTAAAGCTTCCCTAGAGGCACTAATGCATACTACAAACGAAGGGACCATTTGACCGGGAGCCTCAACGGCAAACTGCTTATGTCCGTGTCTTAACATCGAGGCCGGTCTACCAATCTGGAGGCCGGGAGTCATTGGGAAGTGGGTGTAGATGATCCAAGCCAATCTCGACAATGGTATGGATTGGTAATAGTCAACTCTCGCTATTCATCCAGAAGAATTTATCACACTGAACCAATAGTTTCAGTCAAATCGAACAAGCAGGAGGGATAAGCAACCCCAAATGCGTAAGGAAGTAATGTTATAAGTTGTCCCGTATCGGAGTCGGGGCCATGGATGTTCCGCGGAGTTTCCATGGGGAATGGTACTTTCGCCCGTTCTTAATCACTGCCTATTCATTCTTCACAACAAAGCCAAGAAAAAAAACCACCGTAACTAACAGTGTAACTGAAGCAATGGGTCGTCAGCCTCGTCAGCGTCCAGTGTCTTGCAACTTCTGCCGTGTGCGCAAGTTGCGCTGCAGTAGAGAATTTCCGTGTTCCAATTGCACAAGCCGCGGAGTTCAATGCCAGGCTCAAGACCCACCCCGGGCACCGGGCCCGTCTTCACGGCCGGTATCTAAACGTGCAGGCGGAGGTGTAAGCGGAAGCGGAAGCGGAAGCGGAGGGGGAGGGGGAGGGGGACCATCTTCTGCGGGCAAGGAGGCGGACATCCTCTCACGATTGGAGAGGCTGGAAGCTCTTCTCGCAGAACGAAACAAAGGGACTGACTCTAACTCTAACTCTCGAACAATATCATCAGCCCCTTCGAGTGTAGAAGGCAGTGATGTCGCTTCCCGGACACAGCTGGAGCCTCTGCAACCGTTGCCAATCAATGTCCAGAACTTGACGGCTGATGCTCTTTGGCTCGAGAGTTCATGCCTTGGCCCAAAGCCATCAGTAAGTCCAAAACTCTTGGCACCACTCAACAAGTCGGCTCACACAAGTTACCCATTTAGGAATCCGTATTGGTGGACAACATTGTTTTCCGCATCTGTCCTATACGCTCAATTGCACAGCCGTCATGTTACATCTTTCAAAACTCAAGTGTCCCCTCAGGTTTCCTCTCTTTGGAACCAACAAGGTGCATCTGGTTGCCTCAACGACATGAAACCAAGGTTTTGGTTCACAAGTACACCTCGGTTATCACTTTTATGCATCATGTTGTGCACACTCCAAGCCTGTATAAACTCGTCGATGAGGTCTACGATGCCGTTGAAAAGGGGACACAGGTTTCGCTTTGCTCAGTTCTCCTGATGCTTGCAGTCTGCACCAACGTCACATACGCATGGACAGCAGTAGACAACAACATGACGCCTCTCTTCTCTGATTATACAGAGGCAAACAACCAATCATTCGGATGGCTCAAATCAACCTTTGATGTATTCGATGCATCGCAGCGGAGGTCGGAGATAGGTCTCGAGTTGGCTCAGGGTCTCATCATCGTGAGCTTCGTCCTGTTGAACTTGGAAGGGGTTTCCTCCCGAGCTCGAAACTGTTTCTTCAATTCCATCACCATTTGCCGTGAGCTCGGACTGCACCGTCTGGATCACCCTCACAACCCGCCCTCGGTGCAAATACCCCAGCTCAGTCCTCTCAAAATGGAAACTGCTCGGCGAGTTTGGTGGTACCTCATTGGTACAGATGCGTAAGACCTCCATGCCCAGAACTAAATGGCGTTTGACCTAATGGTTTACAGCATGATATCTCGATTTCCAGGCCCGCATGAAGGCACCTACCTGATCAATCCAAGGCAAATGAATGTCAGAAAACCTCTGAATGCCGACGATGAAGATCTTGTAGAAGGACAAGAGTTAGTTGGAAAACCAATGAATTGTTCCACCAACATGTCTTATTTCTTACAGAGGGTACGACTCGCCGAGGTCGTCCGCAACTTCACTGACCGAGTACCTCTCACAAATTCTTCAAATCCGGATGTCCACTCATACGACCTGGTTTTGGAAGTTGATGCGGCTATCGAGCAATTCATTCAAGACCTGCCTCCATTCCTCAAGTTTAATACGGATGGCCTACAGCAGCTCCCTGCTACAGAGGCGCATAAAAAACCAGGGCTGATTATTCAGCGTCATGTCATGAATGTCTTTGTCCATGGCCAAAGATGCAAACTTCATCTCCCATATCTAGCCCGTGGAGCAGTCGAGCCTACGTATGCTCGCTCCCGGCGCGTGTGTCTTGATTCAGCACGCATGGTTATCCAAACAGAACACCAGCTCGAGAAGGAAGCTACAACTTTTAACTCAACACGGCTCAGGTTGTGTTTAGTCTTGCATAGTGTATTCATCGCCAGCATTGTTCTTATTTTGGACTTCTGCCTAGGCGCCGATGCTGACGAGAAAGAACAAAGACGGGAAGACTTATTGGAAGCATGGGACATCTTGGAGGCGGCCAAAGAACTCTCCAGACCCACGGCTCGCATACAAGATCTATTGACACAGGTGATGAAGAAGCATAAAGTGACGCTGCCACTGGGCAAGGAGAGGCAGAGACCGGTGGGATGCGAAAATCTTCCACTTACACCAAGCTCGTCAACTGCCATGTTGTCAAATGGCACGACACCAAATGATGCCATAGCGTCTGTCCAAGACTTGAGCGACATGGGATTAAATATGGACTTGGAGGGAATGGATTGGGAGAATTTGCTTTGGGGTTTAGAGGCTCCTTTATTCTGAGGTTCCGCTCAACAGCAAACCGACGACATGGTTGGTAAACTAAATCACCTAATTAACAGTGTTGACTTTGTGCCTTTGTCTTTCAAAAAAGCTAGATATCAATGATCGTTGGGTGGTGTCAAGGGTGACCAAATTGTCGCGAAGTACAAACTCATACAGTAATTCGCAAAGAGGTCTTCACTTCTTGAACTTTTCAGGATATCCCACAGTAATATTTGATCTAAAATTATACGGGGTCTTGTGTGGCACTTAATCAAGTATCTGTGGACTGTAGTTATTTTGCTGCAGGTGAAGACTCCTTTACAGATTCTGTATTCTGTCAAATACTGCGGATATTATCAGTGCCTGGTTAATAAGGGCAGTGCACATATGACAGCCTTTTAACGTCGCAATCCTCACCCACTGCCATAGCTGCTTCTCAACAATAGCATATCATCATCACCCGTCATCTACGCGACATCTTACACCCTGCCATTTCCACTAACTTATCGATACATCCCCATAACATTTCCATCATAAACGTAGTAACAACAAAAAAACATCGCGTCTTATATCAAGGGTCTGATTTTTCCTTACTTCTTGGGGGGAGTAAACCAAGCCAGGTTGCTTCCCTGGGCAAGGCCGCCATCCCCCATCCCAGCTACATACTTCAGCTCACACTCTCTCCATGCCCCCCTCCTCGTCTTCATGAAAAGTCCAGCTTCGAACACGATTACGTTCTTTCCCTGAGACCTGTAACCATGAGGCTGGAAAGATGACGCGGTTGCTCATAGAGACTGTAGTTGTCGCCATGGCATTGTTCACAGTTTGGCGGGCCTGCGGGATCGTTTCTGTATAGTATCCTCCCTTGAGCTCTCGAAGAAGGTGATGTTACCCCTTACAACTTCTACGTTACCTGATCGAGCATGCAAAACGCCTCACAGACCACGCAGCACTACCTAGTTTCAGAGTTAGCCATCGAGTTACATGGGGAGGGGTAGCCGAAACTCTCAACGTTAACTTGGCTAAAGAGTGACTAAGTCTCCTACCTACCGCTCAGCCAGTCCAGTGTTGCACGCCTAATCTGGGTCGCCTAATTGTAAGATCACGTTACAACTCTCAGTGTTCCATTCAGATCTCTGCATCATTATCCGGTCCCTCTGATTCTGAGGCTCTCTCTATTCCGGGACTCTCCATATGTAAATCTCTTCTGGTGCAGGCCGTTCTACTGTTGTTGAATTCGCAGCAAGAGTGCTCCGCCTTCTCCTCAGTCGAAGGAGAGAGAGGGAGAAGAGGGAAAAGACAGCCCTGGTTTTAACCATAGGTATCCAAAACTACCACGACCTCTATGTCTAAGCACCGGTCTTATTATTGTTAATAGTATATATATGCTAGAAGAGGAAACAAAACTTAAGTTCTTACTTTTGGATAATAATAAAAAGTCTCAAGTAACTTAACATATATCTTAATAACTTATATTAAGGTTCTGTATTTTCAGGGATATGCAACATAAGCCAGGCACTTCCACCCCTATCCTTCGCCAATGGCATAGTTAAATCTGCCACCGCATCATTTGCCAGCACTTAGTGAAACAGCCTTTGTGGTTGTACCAGTAGTTATGGCTGCTGCTGCTGATCTCGTTTCTGCATAGAATATCTGTAGTATTGAGATGATCTCACATTAGGTAGTTACAGGAGCTGCAGGTTAGGCAGTGCCTCCTGGCATCCTGGGCCTTGACATAACTGCCGTAGCGGCTCTGCCTCACCATAACAATCACATCATGGTTCCTACTGGCCAGGAGGTCAAGAGGCATAGAGAGCCATCAGCGCAACCGCAGCAGAAAGTCCTGCAGTTCGGCCGGCTCCTTAAAGGTCAGGCGGGTATGAGAACGGTGTGGGCTATAGGAATTCCTCGGGGTCGTATTAGGGTCACCGTGGGCCTTCCGAATATGATTCTCAAGACGCTTGTCTGCCTGCGTACAGAAGCAAGTCATACTGTAAGATAGTTGGGGCCCTGGGACTTGAGGCAATGTACATATAAGTAGATGTATTTGTTGCAACGCTACTGCTGGTGCTTACAAGGAAGAGGTTGGTGATGTTATTTGAGCTCTGTGACAGAAATGGCTTGGGTTGTAGATATTCGAAGTCGCCCGGGCCCTACATGGACGTGTCTGAGAACATCCTCTCCGGGGGGACCCATCCAAACACAGCGATCTCCTTCCTGCGGGCAATTGCTACAACTTTTAATAAGTGGCCGGTTTAAATTTTGGCCGAGATTTGTCAATTGTTCCTTTCCCTCCTCTCATTCTCACTTGGAATCAAGTCCCTCGGTGGAGAGTCAACCTTCTTTTGCGCGTCATTTGCAAATATTGGCTGAAAAGTGTAGAATCCTGTATTTTGCTGAGCATGACGACTTTGATAGAACAGAAACTTCCAGCGAAACTAACCTCCAACCACACCGCAAAAGACAGTCAAAGCCAATGGCAATGCTCTCTCGAAAACATGCATTTTGAGGATACTATGGATATCAGAAGGAAGGAATAGTCTTGAGTTATTTCGGCCAACCTCTCTACCTTAGCAGTTCTGAGGTCGTTAAGTTAAGGGTAGGTAAGTAAGGTAAGGTATGGTAGGTAGCCACCTCAGACTCAAACTCCAAATAATTAGGTTGGGGACCCGACCAGATTTATAGTGGACCCCATAGTTACATACGCCGCTGAAGCTTCCGGAATGTGCTCCACCAAAACTTTCACTTTCTCAATGGAAGGGACCCGACGGGACCTCGCGTGTCTGTAACTACCTAAGCACTGGGCTTGCACTGGGCCCCGACGCGTCTCCCGCTTTCCTCGACCGCGTTCCCCGCCACGCCCCGGCCATGAAATCAATTAAAGAGTTACGTACCTGCTGAACCGTGAACACCACTCTCGGTATCCATCGATATTTCCAACTTATCGATTCAAATCGGCTGAGCAAAAAAAGCTCACAACTCCATCATGTATGCGACAAGATAATGCCACATGGACAATGAGTAACTGGAAGGAACTGGGAGAAGTCCCTGATTCTGAGGAAGAAGATGGATTCGAGAGCCAAGAATTACCATCGTTACCTACGATCACGCAGACGATCAAGACCATTAGTGAACTACCCGGCAATCAACGAGTTGACACGGCCAACCATCAGGAGAAGGATAAAGATCGCGACATCTGGGATGTCCCCAATTCCTCACAGGAGCTTACACAGCATGCTCTTTCAGCCAAGACACCTGCTCGAATCCCAGAAGTAACGCCAAAGCAGCCCGAAAGACACGGATTTCCCTCTGATATTTATGATGTTCAATCATCATCGCCTCTATCATCCATATGCTCGGATGTTAACCTACCTGATATCGACAGCCTTGACCTTGAACGACCGAATGTGACGACCGAAGCCACGCTGTCGAACGAAGCCCAGGAGAACGATACGGCCAGTAATGAAACACCAAACATAGCGATTGAACGATCCTCACCACCTCCAGCTCCAGAGTTCGAGGACAGCCGGAATACTGAGCATCCATCCTCGTCACTAGTCCTTGGAGATAACCCTGCGATATCCCTGCCTAGTCGAATTCTGGACACCACCTCCGAGAAGCAGGCTGCCCAACAAGCCGCTATTCGTTACGAACGGTCATTTCGCCCCAGGAAGCCTATTCAAGAACGTCCTTATGCCATTGAACTGTCCCGCTACTCAAACACACTCAAGAGCCATGGCGTCCGGCCAATCAGACTTGCAATGGAAGGAGAAAAACGACGTCGACAACAGGCTGAGCAAGATTCTTCGCAGGATAAGGACTTTGAAGATGATAGCCAAGGCTCACACATACCGGACGTATCTGATGAGAGCCAATTGAAGGGAGCGGAGGACTTTTTGGACACCTTGGACACACTCGATCTTCCCTCACCTTCACCACCGAAGACGTCGCCAATGAATGATCGTGCTGGGCCCAGCAGTCAGGCAAGCTCGGCGGGCGATACAGAAAACACGAGCATGGCCGGCGATGATCTTCCAGCCTTACAAGACTTGCTGAGACAGCCGATTACCACGACTTCGAGGCAATCTGGCAAACGGCAATCGTCACCGTCTCGGTCTTCAATAAGGAAGCGCAAGAGATATGATATCGTTGATAGCGATCCTCTTGAGCCTGCATCTGTTTTCAAACTTGGGCCTAGTACAACCGACTCACCTGCCGCAGCGCGTAGTTCTAGACGACCCGCTGATGACGAGAAATCTCAACATGAGTCTTCAGAACCTCCATTAGTGTCAGCCGAACAGACCGAGCCATTTATGAGGTTGACACAACGACCCGCTATCTTTAATGTGAGTGACTCCGAGGATGAACTCGCTGGCCCCACCACCACCCAGCAGCTGGACCACGAAGATGCCGCATCTCAATCTGAATCTGACTCAGGCTCTGAGAGTGGCTCCGAGATTGTCAACACGGTTGGTCGTCGTATCAGAGGAGTCCTCCCTGCATCTTGGCTGCGGTTGGATCAGCAAGCTGGTCACAAGAAGGCCCTGAAGGACATTCATAAGCGAGCCGTTGCCTTTTCGCCCGAACGAGAAATAAGACGTGGTGTTGCACAGAGGCGTGTCGCCTCGTCAAATTCTGTCACAAACTTTGAGATGTTCTTTGAAGACTCTGATGAAGATTCGACGACACCTGCCTCAGCCCTACGACAGGAAACGACTGACGATGTGTTCCACAACCAAACACGCTTAACCATAGACGACGGGCCTATAACTATTTCAGAAATCCTTTCTGATGATGAGGGATCTTTGGTCGAGGACAATGCTATCGACCCTGTGTTTACTGGACGGAAACGACAATTGAAGCTTGCGGACTCTTTTCGTGGCCCAGCAAAACGATACAAAACTTCCGATGCTCAACGGAAACAAGTAGCGCCCAAGTTACCCAATCAGCCCAGAATTACTAGCATGCTCGCTGGGACTCGGAGCAATTCTGTGCCTGCACCTGAGCTTGTCAAGAAAAAGTACCGCCAACCTACATTGGGAGGCAAGTCCAATGGGAAGAAACTGTCTACGAAGAACAAGTCATATGCACCACCTCGGCTAAGTATTCTGGACGTCGTCGAAGCAGACGCACCACGGTTCCTCAAGATTGCTGCGAGGTCTGCTACCCGGCGTCGAGACATGGGTAGAAGTAGTCCTGGTAGAAAGTTGATCAAACTTGCTACTAGAGAGGACCACATTGACGCGACATCTGTCTTGAATAAATGGAGGGTCGGTTCGATCCCCCCACGCCAGTCGGTCACTGCTGCTCGAACAGCCAAGAAAGCCAAAGCCAAGCCGAACTCTAAGCACAGGGAAACGAAGCAAGCTCTGCGTGAAACATCTGGGAATGGCTCTTCTATCCCACGACGGATGCCATTGGTCCCAGGAGCATCTCGACGCCTGGTCAAACAAGTGAGCCAGGCAGGGTCAGTCAGGTATCAGCCGGATAGTACTCATGCAGAAACTCGAATGAGCCAGAACGCCCTTACCAGTACACCCTTGTCCCGTTCTGGCTCAGCATTCGTGCGCCCGGCTCAACTAGAAACGGATGAAACAGACCAGACTACTCGCTTCTTGTTCAACGCAACCAAGAAACGTCTGGATCGCCTGTACCGGAAGCAACGTGGCGACCTTTCTGCTTCAAGCATCATGACCTTCGACCATGAACCCGATACGTTTTACTCAGCGAGTCCACCCCCCGAACAAGATCCAGTGCCTCTCCGAGTCGTTGAGGAGCCATCTCAAAACCTAAACAAATCGCGATTCCGAAAGAAGACCAAACCTCGACGCATTGATATCGAAGCACCACAGTTTAGCCGTGCGAATGATCCCATCCCCGTCGAGTTTGCCTCAATATCAGAGCCCGCTGAGTCTATGGTGGCGAATGAGGAGAAACTTCAAGGTTTGGGACCGTATGGCACACAGTACACACATCATTTTGAGGCTTTCCCTCTGGATGCCCAGGTTTACCTCCACGAGTCAACTCTTATTGGAAGTGGTGTAGTTGAATCTGTATCAAATGCCCAGTGCTGCCAACATCTACTGGAAACTCGACCACGGGTATCGTTTAGCTTTGGAGAGCAAATTCTCAGATGGGGCCGTTGGGACTCGCAAGTGTCCTCTGAGCTGGGTATGCTTCTCGATTCCATCGCAGACCAGCTCGAATACACATCAGTCAACAAACAACCCCAAGACCCGAAATTTGTAAAAAGTGCTGCAGGGTTCATCATGAACTTCATGCTGAATTCTTTGAGCCTCACGGATCATGCACAGGCAAAGTCTTTCGTAGGGAGGGCGCTTGAGGCGTTCCAGGGTTTCAATAGCCGCATACAAGCGGTACTGGGACGTGGCGATAGCACCACACAACCCCAGTATCTATCTATTGCAAGCGTCTATGACTACTTGCTTCTTGCTGCGCTCTTTGTTCTGAGACTTTGCCAAAGTGAACCCTCTTTGACGAGTGATCAATTTCAAATGGAGGATCTGGTGAAGGGCTCGGCCAGGATTGCAATTAGATCACTCTCCATGGCTGGAATGGACAACATCACAAAAGTCTATAGTGACCTGAAGAACTCACGGCTACGAGAGCGAGGATTGAGAGACGATGTGCCGGCCATTCACTCCTGGATTATTACCATGAAGACTCTGGAACATGCCCATATTCCTCGGGGTTCGTTCTGGGACATTTTGTACACCGTCATAGCCACGCCTGGGGTTTCAGAAAGCCTCGATGCGACTGAGCACGAGCGGTTGTGGAAAACCCTGTTTCTTCTCCTCCCACTCACTGAGTTTAACGACAAAGGTATCGTTGCTGCAGGTCGAAGGCATGATGCAGTTGCCGATGGCTGGGCATTGCCACAAAAACTTCTCAAGAAAGTTTTCCAAGTTTACAAGAATAACCCACGGCAGTCACCAAGCTTCAACAACTACTGTCGGGCACTCGTTGGCCGTTGCCACTATCTGGTTCAGCAATGGGGCTGGCACAAATGTGTAGCCGTGATTGGTGTCATCTTCGACTTCTTTGGCTCCCAGGACCTCGCTCATCTGCGCAATGAAGAGGTGTTCGCTTCGCCCAAGTTTCTGGAGGAGCTCGCGAGAAGCCCCTCACTGTCTGTTGATAAGGCCGACAAGTGCTTCCACATCTTCCTCAAGCTTGTTGCGTTGAGTATCAAGAAGTTAGTCGCCGCTGGTTCGTTGAAAGACATCCGGAATCTGATAGCCCGAACAATGCCAAACCACAACCGGCAACTCTTAAAGGAGCAGACGATCCAGAAGCGTGATTTAGCTGCGTTACGAAACCATCATGATCTGCTCTGCACCCTTTTCTGGGCTTCGCCGGCAGACCTTCGCCCAGGCGCCCATTTGATCGAGCGGCTCGTCGCCCCGGCAAGCTCCCACAAAGAGGCGTGCTTAATCAATGTCAGAGCCTGGAACCAGTTGGCCAAGTTTATCATCGCGACCGGAGAAGCTACGACCGCTTTCAGACCGTTCACACAGTGGCGGAACAGCTTTTTCCAATCCATGATGCAACAGTTCGATTCCGTACAGTCTGATATGCAACAGCAAGTCTTGGCCATGTCTAAAGATGCCAGTCACACAATCGACCCAGACTTGATCAGTGCCGTGGTTGCCATGAACAAAAAGGCCACAATGGACGTATTGTATGTCTCGGTGGCCGCATCGCTAGATGTTATGAGGCATGCGCCTAACTTGGAGGCCGCCACGTTTGCCCTAAACACACTGCAACTACAGCAAGTCTTTAGGCGATCCAGTGCATATCCCATGGAGCTCGACTGGTCTATTCTCCGTTCTTCCCTATCCACCTTGGAGGTATTCCTCTCCCGTGTTGAGGAGTTCAAGGACGACGAAGACAGCCAACAGAGCGAGAGCCAAATCTTGAACTCGGCTCAAGCGGACGATGCTATCTTGGTGATTGATCACGACCTATCCAAAGCCTACTTCTCAATGGCAAGATGCATTCTCTCCTCACCGGGAGAAGTCAGCGAATTACCTTCTGAAGCTGTGGAGAGATCCCAATGCACTGAGCAGGTCATAATCTTGACAGCCCAGCTTGTTGTAAGGTTCATTACTGGTGGACTGTTGCGCCTCGCCGATATATTCAAACCAGGGAAATATAGCCTGTTCGAGGATGTTCCAGCCAAACTTAACCTCGACCAACGACGACATCTTGTCTTATTCTTAGCCACGCTCCTTAAGCACAACTTTGATGATTTTAGCGAGGCGGACTTTTCTCTTTCAGAGGTCTGGGCTCTGTCAATTGTCAAGCCAAGGTCATACCTATCGTACGAAAACCAGTTTGCGGAGCAGTTGCTGCGAAAGCAGAAAGAGTTTGTCCCAGACGCAGTCGTTGGACTTGCTATCAACCCGGACTATAACACAAACCGAGACCTCTTCGAATTCCTCATAACGTGGATGCGCAAGTCCTTGCGAGATGCTGGACCAGTGCTGAAAAAACTCATCATGTCAGAACACTCCAAAACCCTCAAGTTGGTGATGCAGCAGATCATCGGAGATTTGCGGACCATGTCTCACGATGCTTCTGAACATTCTAGCTACGTGGTCTTCGTGCGAGATGTCATTGCGCTTATTAGAGCTCACGGCTCTGATATTTGCACAGTCGACAGATATTTCTATCAGATCAGTAAGGAGTATTCACCGTCTATCCAGGACCCGCAACTGCAAGTGGCTGGTATGATGTCTTATGGGCTTCGGCTGAGCGAAGGGGACACCAAGGTCATACACCAGGTATTCTTCTTCCTCTCTAACAACTTCAAGATCGCACTTAAAGACAACAAGCTTCGAGACGAAGTTGAGCTTTTGTGCCGAGGGATGGAGAACCCGGGTATTCTATCTTTCATTCTGAATAAGATGCTACCAGCGATTGTCAAGACTGCGACAGTCGAAAGCTCGGTATTCCCCATGGTTGAAGTGTATGCAGGAGCACTGCGAGTTTTCTTCACCCGCGATGTAATTCCTCGAGAGTTGACAGAAAGCGAACTGCCGCATGTGGTTGTTCTTTTACATGCCATTGTCAACTTCTTTGATAAACTGAGTAAGAAAGACGGACATCTCCGGGCTGAGGAAGTCCATCTGGTTACACAGCTGTTATCGTTGTCAAACAGCCTATGGTCTCCTCTGTATGGCCTGTCACTTTCTGGAATATCTTGCGGTTCTTGGACAGATACTGTGCAACTTCTCAAGCATGTGAGGGATGGGTTGTCCAGGGCCGAAACATATATCTCTGACATGGTCGACTTCGAAGACTATTCTGTGAGAGCAGAAACCCTCCTATCCGGCTTTCGGCAACAGAATATAGTATCCCCACAGATTGGCGATGGTGTCAGAAGCTTCATAGACAACCTCCTCAACGATGTTCGGAAGATCTGGGTCAATACTGGAACAAGAGTCACCATTCAAGCGCCTGGCAGAGGGTTTACACAGACGCAGTCCAACCAAGGAACACCTCTACCAATATGGAATGCAGAAGTCTTGGTGACTGCCTTGTACTGGGAGTTGAGGACATGGAATCATTGGTGGAACAAAGTGTTTGGCAAGGAGCCAGAACAAGTAGACGTGATTGAACCTGTCTTGTTTTAATCAGCATAGCAATGGCGTTGGGTTTACAAATGTTTGCGGACTACGGATTGGATTGCATGTGGTTTCGTTTCTCGGAATGAATAGAGAGTCTATGAAATGATGTAGATATATATAGTTATGTCTTTGTGAATTATATATATACCCGTCAACTTGAACTTGTGGAATATGTCTTGACGTGGCTATTTACCATATAAGAAAGTAACATAGTTTGTTTAGTTGTTACTCTAAGCGAAGTATGTGATCGGCTGGTACCTACGGAGTACAGAGTAAGGTACTATAGGTACCTTAGGTAGGTACCAAGGAAGGCTATTCCCCGAGTGACGGATCTTGGACCGTGCAACGCGCCAAACGCGTCTCCCCGATAAGCTCATTTATGCGTATCTCGAATAATTCGTCAACTTCAAACAACCTCAGCACTTGTACCCAAAGACGGTGAAATTGCCCCAATGCAAGGAACCACGATGACTTCATTGTTTTGTCTTCCAGACGAGGTCATATTAACTCCCTTGTTGGAATCATTTCCTTGTCGAGAGCATCAAATCCGCTCCCTAGCAACGCTGCTGCATGTATGTCATGTTTACTTCCGTCCTCCTACGCCAACTTGACAGACTGACAACACATAGCCCAATGCAGCTCCTTGTCGAAATCTTGTCGTCCACGGCGCAACGGCTACAGGCAAATCCGCCATTACCTCTAAACTTGTCTCCGATCTCGTTACCAGTATTAATGGCGATGAATCCTCTGGGGGTCTACAAGCTGCTGTCGTCAACTCTGTACAATGCATCACAGGACGACATCTCTTCGAACGCATAGTTGGCCAGGTTGCTGAGGCGCTGCAGTGGGAGGAGGCACCTCGACGATGCGAAACGCTGGCGCAGTTGACGGTTGAGATGGTCAAGATGATTCAGTATCCCAAGAGGGATGCGAGGTGGCGTTTTATCTTGGTGCTGGATGCCATTGATCGACAAAGAGATGCCCCGGTCACATTGCTACCGGCTCTGGCGAGGTTATCAGAAATTGTGAGCTCCCAACTGCCTACCTACACATACATATGCATGTACAATGCTTACAATAACAAATGTTCAGATTCCATGCCTCACCTGCGTCTTCATAGTCACATCTCCGCCCGCTGCCTTCCTACGGTCACCTTCGTCAGCGCATCTTCTTTTTCCTCCATACGAAAAAAAGGAATTCGTTCGCATCCTCTCGCTCACGCCACCGAAATCGATTGCTACATGCACGCAGCAAGAAACCACCGATCTCTGGACTCGATTCTGCGCGGCCGTTTACGACTCCCTCACAAAATCAGCGTCTCGCACACTGCCATCGTTTAAGCACAGCTGCCATGCGCTTTGGCCGCGCTTCACAGCGCCCATTCTTGCGGGGACACATCTGCCGAAAGAGTTCTCGAAGCTGCTAATCGCAGGAAGAGTGCATTTCCAAGATGAGTCTTTGCTCAACCCAAGCATTGTCTCTATTCGGACAAAGAATAAGCCCACTGAAGCCGTCGCAACCAAAACTACAGCCTCAGCAGCCGATCTCACGAACCTCCTCCCCACAACAGCTCGTCTCCTGCTGCTATCAGCTTATCTCGCCTCCCACAATGCAACCCGCCATGATCTCACACTCTTCTCGACATATCATCATGGCCGCAAGCGCCGCCGAGGAGGCATTGTTGCTCGGGGAGCCACACGGACGAAGCATCGCAAGATCGCCCGCAAACTCCTAGGCGCACACGCCTTCGTCCTCGAGCGAATGATTGCTATCTTTGCCGCTGTACGAAATGAATGGGCAGATGGCACTGCCGTAGGCGCTGCCGGCCTCGATGCAGATGTAGCCATGGCTGTATCAACGCTTGCGAGCTTAAGACTGTTGACACGAGTAGGAGGTGCAGGAGATGTCATGGATCGAGGAGGCAAGTGGAGGATCAATGTTGCATGGGAGGTGATACGAGGAATAGGGAGAAGTATAGGCGTCGAAGTTGAAGAATGGCTCATAGATTAATACCCGAAGTATGCAGTAGACCCACCAGTAGGGCATCTCGATTAAAGCATAACATATATCAAGCAAGATTTTAAACCAGATCGTTAATACGTCATGCTGGAGCTGTGATTGCAGGCTCATCTATCCAAAATAGTCCAGCATTATCATTCCATATCCACGTAATGATACATTGCATCCGGCGCCCCCTTTTGAAAAAGGAGGGCCTCACAAGTGTCGTTGTGTCTTGTCTCTTAAAACAAAAAAACGCCATCCCATGATATGTCATACAGGAACCCAAAACCCTTCATCTAGATATCGGGACATAAAGTAGCAACAACACCTTACACGAGAAACTAGCTCTCATATCTTCTAATTGTTTGAATTCGAAACACCAAACCTGTTCACCAAAGAAATACGCAATCCAATACATGCTCATGAAAAACATCATGCAACGCCAGCAACTCGATCCCCTGGCTGCCATGTGTCTTCCTGTTTAGTTCCTGGAGGGAGCCAGCCTCCGTTACCAGTGCCAGGAGTACGGCTGCGAGAAACACCATCGTCTGACTTTTTTGGATCTTCTGCCGCAGAGGGCCGACCAAAGTAGCCTTCATGGTAGGGATAAGAACGGGCGTTGAGGTCAGTACTTTGAGGGGATTCCATGATAGGCGTTGGGCGCAATCCATTGTTTGTGATGGGAAGAATCGATGATCGCTTAATCTGCATCGACTGAGCCTTTTGATCGGCCTTGTTGCCAGACTTTGTTCGGTCATACAAGTACAGACCCAGAAAGGTGAGAGCAATGCCCACGCCTTGTAGGGGTGTTGTGGGACTCCTGAACCATACCAGAGCCAAGACAATGACGAATACACGCTTTATGAGACTGGCTACTGAGTAGGTCACAGGGGATACCATGGAGAGCAGGATGAAGGCGAGAATGTTCTGGCCAAAATGGAAGACACCGTTAAAGACAAACTCAAGCGTGAGTCTTCCGTGGTCCATCGAGTTGGGTTGCTCATTCAAGTCTATCGAGCCCTCGTGGTAGAGGTTCATGAGAAGAGTGAACCCTTCAGACCAAAACCAGATGGGCAAGGTAAGAAGAAAAGCCATGCCAGAAGAGTAGCAAAGTAAGTTGAGCTTATCCAACTTCTTGGGTAGTGAATGGGGAGACTCAGCCTCAGCTTTAGCAGCCTCGTTGAAGAGCTTCTTAGAGAAAATGTTTTGGGTAACGAAGATGACGGTGGCCAAAAGAGCATGAATGACACCAATGAGCTCTCCACCATAGGTCGTTTTGCCCGAGCAGGCCAACATGACACCAAACGTGAGGGGGATCAAAGACAGGTACGTCGTCTTGGGGTACCGAATGTCGTACACGATCCTATAAGCGAGAACGGTAAAGAGGGGTGAAAGACCCTTGATGGTATGGACAAGTGACACAGGGATCTTTGAGGTAGCTGTCGAACTCAGAAGGTGGCCACCGATCTGGAATGCGGCTAGAGGCAGAGTCGTTCTGATAACGTCGCGAGTTGGCTTTCGAATCGGGTGCTTGAGAGCTGTAATTTTGGTTCGCAAGACTGGGAAGATGGTCGCAAGCCATGCCATGAAGATACATAGCGAGGAGACGAAAGCGAATTGGACCAGCGTCAAGGTAGCGGGCTTATCAAAAGCTATCAAGATGGACTTGGAGGAGGTGTTTGTAAGGGCAGACGAAGTGTACCACAGCAGGCACAGAATCTGTGTACCGCAACATCAGGTCAGCACATTGAACTGGTAACTCAACATTTGGCTTGGGACTCGGGAAGAAGGGGCGTACAATAAGCTTCGGAGAGACGGGGGCACGGAGGGCATCGGCGATCTCGTGGGCGTTCTGGCTCACACTGCCATTGCGACCTCTTATTGTACGAATAGCATCCGTGAGGCTCTTTTGTCGATTGTGCCCTCGAGGAGCCGTTGACCAGCCATTATCTGACTTGGAGACGGGCCGCCATCGATCTGAAGGACGAGGAGGTGCGCCGTTTGCCCAACTGGGAGGATTCAAAGGGCTCTCTGAGGGTGACTCGCCCAGGGGCGTATCGATGAAGTCGGGGAACTTTTCCATCACAGGAGAGTGATAAGAAGGGAGAGAAGATTAAATTGCGGCGCAAAGGCCAGATATTAAAGTTGCGTGTTCAGTTTGAATTGATTCGAAACGGTTGATTAACGAGCGACAGATGACCAAGGTAAGATTCGAGTGACTCGTTATAGTCGTCGACGAAAACGTATGCTCATCGCTTATCGAAGGGTCGACTCGTAATGGGCTATCTCCCAAGTATGGATGGATGGATGGATGGATGTACCTGAGGCTGTAGGCCAAGGCGCGAGCTGCAAGTCGAATGACGAAGCCAAGCCGGAGAACGAAAGCGGGAGGGAACAAACGACAGCGATCGGATACGGCGACGAGACGTTGCTGCTTTATGCAAATACGGACCAGAAGCTGGTGAAGCTGAAGAGAAAAAAAGAATGCCAAGTTACAACCAAGTGCTGTAGCTTCTGTTGGATGGATGTGGATGGTGTTCACGTCCAAGTGGGAATGGTGCAAGTGGGATAAGCAAGGTACAGCCTATAATTAAACCAAGGGGCTCGCTCCAATAGAAGGACGAATCGATGCCAGATAGATTGCACACGGGGGCTACAGGGGCCCTTCCCTTGGGACCTTCTGTAATAAGCCTGTAACCAACATTACGTGGCTTGCTAGCCCCCCTACCTCCCTCCGCGGTTAGTCCGACAGCCGCTGCTGATAAGCTGATAACGCACCTTTAGCCGCCCTGAGCCGCCATTTATTTTACGTGAGCTAACCAAGGTAGGTAAGCTAAGGCTACCTAACCTAAGGCTAAGGTGCTACTCTGAGGTTGACGGGAGACAGACTTTTGAAGGCGTCGCGCAAAAGTCGTCTCCACATGCATCAGCCAAACCAATCTCTCTGTTGGCGCATCCAACTTTGCTTTTGTTTCAACACCACTCTCCTTCGACTCTTGTGTATATTCTCTCTGCAACTTCAGGGCATGAACAGGGACCCTAAGCAGGCCATTCTCGCGCTCGCCTTGTCCTACGCCACCTTTCAGCTCACGACCCAAGTCTTGAATCCAACTACAAGCAAAAGACAATCCCTGGTCGCGACGCCAACGTCGCCAGCCTCTGAATCACTATGGCGGCCCCAAAGATGACCAAGAACCAGATGCGAAGGGCCAAGAAGAAGGAGCAGAAGAAGGCTCAAGCAGAGGTACGTTTGGGTCTCCTCGCCCCGGTTGCGACATCACCAGCTGACGCGCTGCAGGCTACCCCTACAAAGCCCGAGGAAACCGCCGAGACTACCAACCGTGAAGAAAGCGATGCCGCCGAAACTACGACCACAGATCTCGAAGTGAAGAAGGGGTCGACAACCGAAGATGCCGCCACCACAGATGGCCATGCGATCGAAGTTGACATGGATGAGGAGGATCCTGCATATGCCATGTACAAGGACATCTTCAACAAATTCGGCGCGTCGATGGAAGAGGACGAAATCGCCAAGGAGGCCAACGCTGGCAATCAAGGGACAGTGTTTTACGCGGATGACGACGAGATTCCGGACGAAGACGAAGAAAACAACGGACAGCCCAAGTTATCCAAAAAGAAGAAGAAGCAGCTCAACACCATCTCTATCGCAGAGCTTAAGGCATTGGTCAAGGTCCCTGAGGTGGTAGAATGGCAGGACGTGTCTTCGTCGGACCCTCGACTACTGGTCCAGATCAAAGCCCAACGAAACGTCGTCCCAGTACCAACCCATTGGTCTTTAAAGCGAGAGTATCTGTCTTCAAAACGAGGTATCGAGAAGCCACCTTTCCGGCTACCCCAGTTCATCGCAGAAACCGGCATTACCGAGATGCGCGATGCCGTCCTGGATAAACAGGCAGAACAGTCATTGAAGCAGAAACAGAGGGAACGTGTTGCTCCGAAGATGGGCAAGCTCGATATCGATTACCAGAAACTCTACGATGCTTTCTTCCGGTTCCAGACCAAGCCCGAATTGACGCGATTTGGTGAGGTTTACTATGAAGGAAAGGAGTCTGAGGTCGATTACCAACATTTCCGGCCGGGTGACCTCACCGAGGGCACCAAGGAAGCCCTGGGAATGCCTCCTGGCGCACCACCACCATGGCTCATCAACCAACAACGGTTTGGGCCTCCTCCATCCTATCCTACTCTGAAGATACCTGGGCTGAATGCGCCACCACCCGCTGGAGGCTCATGGGGCTTCCACCCCGGTGGTTGGGGCAAACCCCCAGTTGATGAGTTCAACAGGCCTTTGTTTGGTGGTGATGTCTTTGGCCTTGCGGCACAGGGTGGACAAGGAGGGGCACAAACGCACGCGGGAACCGGTGAGCCTGTAGAGAAGAACCTGTGGGGTGAGCTGCAGCCACGAGAAGAAGAATCAGAGGAGGAAGAGGAAGAGTCAGACGAGGAGGAAGAGGAGGAAGAGGAAGATATTCCTGGCGGAACAGAGACACCCAGTGGCCTCGAGACTCCCGGTGGTTATGCCAGCACAGTGCAGGCAGACTACGGGCAAGGTGTCGAGACGTCTATTGCTGGTGAGATGGACTTACGAAAGGAGCGCCGTGGCTACGACACAGAAGAGTCTAGTGCTCCTCGATCCGCCTACACGATCCTGCCAGAGCGCCAAGTTCGCGCCGAAGGGTTCTTTGGCAGTGACAGGGTATATGACCTCAAGCAAGCACAGGCAGCTCAACGAGCAGGCGTGCCTGTTCTCGGCGCCGAGGACGATTCACGCAAGCGCAAGAAGCCTGGTGACATCGACGTTGCTCTTGATGTCGACTCGTTGCACAACCACGATGGTATCAGCAAAGACGACCTGCGGCGCAAGTTCGAGGAGGGTAGGAAGGAAGAGGGCATTGGAGCCAAGTGGGCATATGACGATGACTTGAGTGAGATGATCGCCCAGGAGAGCAGGAAGAGGCAGAAGACCGAGGCGGAGCTCAAGGAGAAGCGGAGGGAAGGCAAGGGCAGATACTAATATTGACATACGAGAATTGCCAGACTGTACCATCGATGGGGGCTAGGGTTAGTGACCAGGCGTTTTAATATCTTGTTTATAACGGGGACAGAGCAGCTCAACGGCTAAAATAGGGTGAACGCCGTACTTCTTGAGGTTTGGTAAATGCATCAAGGACATGGTTGTAGAGTGAATATCAAACGAGTGACCACGATGGACTTTCTTGGTTACCTAGGGATCCATTAGGCTTTCAGTTCCGGGCTTTGCTGCAGGCAAAATGGAACAAATCCGACAAGTCCTCCTCTCGAAATATATTATGTAAATGTTGAAATATCGGACTTGTATCAAAATATGTTGATCTATGGGTTCAAAGAGTTACTTCGTCTGAAAGTCAGTTCGACGTTGTGTTTGATGACAGTTTGAAATACCAACTAGACCCCGTAGAAGTCCCCTTTGTCACGACTCACCGATCTAGATGATCTCGAGGAGATCCTCAACTATAATACGAGGCCAATGGCTGTGTTGTTAGTGGTAAACTTGCCGTCTCATTCCTTTGTTGGACTGGTGTTTTGCGTACCTGATTACTCTAGAGAGCTTGGCGGCTTTCTGGTGACAAGTGAATGGAAGCCTCACCTGTTACTAGAGGACGCAGGTACACATATGCAATGATATGTACTTGGCAACGGGTGCGTGTGCGTTCATGTGTGATGTTCATGGGTATAACCCCGGCCTGCAGATGCTGATTCTGGTGCTGGAGCCCGTCACGCGAGGCCGGGATACAAGGCCATTGCTCACGACTGATGAAGATGAACAAAAAATGCCCTGTAAGTTAGTAACGTTGGAGCTCGGGGGATATTAGGGTTTAGTTCGAGGCTGTTGCAGGTGTCAGCTCTGGTAGGTTGCTTGTCTGGGCTGTATTGGGAGCGGTTTACCTGTCGTTAAAGCTACGATATAAGTCAATCTTCCGTTTCAAGAAACCAGCAAAGCCAACAGCTCTTGAGCTCTTGCCCATTGCAAGCTTGCTATTGGTAGACAGTCATCTGCAGGTGTCAGAACAATAGAACTAGCGCGGCCAACTGCTTAGGCCAGCCAACGGACAAAAAAGGACAGGCCATCACATATCGCAAACAGACGCATATGTACATGGCGGCCACATCAAGGCAGAAGAAAAAAAAGAGGAGAGACATTCAGATGAGATCTGCAAAAACATACAACAGCGGGGATTCGCTGGTCGTCACCGACCCAACTACTAATCCGCCGGTTAGTGGCTTGACTATGGGAGAGCGGACGGGATCCCGTATTTTCCACTACCTTTGGTCGTATGTGAAAGAATGTGGTCAACCATTCAGGTTATATGCACGGGTGCTACAGCGAGTGGACGAGATTCCAAGAACTGGAGAGAACGGTTCCATGAGAGTAGGAGGAGTCATAGTCTAAGTAACCTGTATCTGTTCACTTTTTTCCCCTGGTACTAACGCTCTTGATTCTGGACATGAAATCTGCCGCAGAAGCGCTCCATTACCTCGAATTGCGTTGTGTTGTCTACAGCCCATAGAGTGCCCAACGTTCAACAGCCCAGCTGGACCAACCCTGGAAGTCCAATGCGAAGACTCTGTTATAAATCTAGCACGGCTGAGCTGATGAGTAAAGTGAACGCCTAGGTACCTACCTCAGCTACCTTATGTAGGAGCCTCCCTCACAGAGGCTTGCACGCGTGAACCAGGTGGGGTTGCAATGTGGGATAACATCCAACCACATCAGATCAGATCGTGGGCGGAAATGGGAGGAATCATGTCGCGACGTTGTTGGCTTCGCTGAGAGTTGTCCAAGAAGAAGCGATAAAGCAGCAGAACACGATGACTTTATCGAGACTGACTGCCCGCGTTATGAAGCCGGTACTCGCTTAGCTTCTGTATGACCTTGGCAGACAGAGTTGGGTGAAGAAGATGTTGGAACATTGCCTGATGGCGCGTTGAGAGAATGACCTCTTTTGAGTGTCTAGGTAGGTACCTAGTCATGGTTGGTTTTGCAGGAAACGTGGCGATTGGCTGATGCTGATGCTGACAACATGAGGCTATCTGGTACCTACCTATTGATCATGCACCGCGTCCGCACTGTGGTACATTTCTAAGGTACTCAGGCTCAGGCATCTCGCTCATAAAAGCGCGTCGTAGACTTGAGTGTGCGGTTATCACAGTCCTTCACTACAATACAACCTCATGTGTAATGGATCGATCGATATAGTGACCTGGGTTGGTCCTCATGATGGGCATTGCTTGGGCGTGGTCACGAGGTGGTCACCCAACGAATACAAGCAAATTTTGTGATATATACGACAAATAATCGCGTCAACTCGCACAATCCATCGAGGCCACCTACCATACAGGAATCGTTGGCTCGCTTATGCCAATGGGTGTTGATCTGCTGGCCATGACATGAGCTGGCGGCAGTGAGGTGACCATGATGAAACCACCCACTTGGTCGAGAGAGTTGATATCACTCTGAGCATCCTTCATTGATGGTATTGACACGGTATTAATAAATATTGTGGCATTTTATTGGTGTCGGGGCACTTCAATGACACTGCTCATCCAACTCATGATGGCCTCATCATTCTGCCATCAACCATGGAAAGGTCGTATCACCTTCAACATTCCCTAAACCTTACGGAAACTTTATTTTCTTTCTCTCAGACTTGATGTAGTCAAGCCCATCAATATTCTTTGCATATGCAATACCTTCCGGTCCGGATGTGTACGCCTGTGAAAGATCTTGGCACAATAACAGCAGAGGGCCTTCAAGTTATCTAACAAGGCTTGCATCTCCAAGACAATGATGGCACAGATGCGAACACGACTGAGATACTCACATCATGTCTAATACCTGAGATATTGAAAACGATATGACCATTTGGACACTGTCCGTCCACCTGAATGCCACGCTCCCAACAAGCACTTCGTCAAACCTCTCGTCATATAGCACATGCTGTAAAGTAGACCACCAAGAGTGACCAGGTATTGTCTGGGTTGTTCTTATTTTCTTTGATTAGAGCTTGCATTTGCCATTTCCCCGAATCATATCATTTACCCTTTGAAACCCGAACCCTATTGCTACTGCTTTCCCTACATTGATCTGCCCTGGTCGTTCAGTTTTGTCGAGATCCTTCCACTTGGCACTCACATTTGTGACCTCGATAGATCTCAAATCAATCCATCTCTTTATAGGACTAAGTTCAACTTGAAGGAGGCTCTCTTTATGAAAAGGGTTAATGCGTAAAGAAGAGGTTTGATCCAAGAAAATCAAGCTTGAGTTTCTCTCCATCAGTCTTTGATCTTGAACAACATCCTCAATTCTGTCGGATACACCAGAATCTGAAAACATGCCACTATGTCTAATTCCTATCAAATACACTTCGATGCCTCCCCTGTACTCATTATCCATACTTTGGAATCTATCAGACTGTTACGCTGTCCAGTAACAAAATATTCGGCGATACCATCAGTTCGGTGATATGCTGTCATCATCCTGAGGACGTCACTCTTGTAGCAATGGCCGAGACTATTATAACAACCGCCCAGCATGCCTGAAACTTGATTAGCAAGTACTGCAGAGCTCTTTTCGACATCTATATCAAATGAATTCGACTTGCAGCTTTTCCAAGTATTGTGAGGTGCAACGGGTTAATGAGCCTGCCAGTCTGGAAGGTATTTTGAATTTTCCATCGACAATGCATCTGTTGAATAGAACATATTGACCACTCCTCGATCGTGCAGACCGAGGTCGTTTCGTCAAGACCGGAATTGGCAAGACTACTTGTGTTGAAGTTGTGGTGGTGGCCATCAACTGTCGCATAACTTAACTGTTCATCCATCCTTATATAGGTAACTAGGCAGTCTCCCTGAGTTGCAGATACACTTAAGTGCCAGCCGCACCAACTGACTTACGCTTTGCTTACTGTACAATTCCCCTGAATCCAACATTACAGCAGCGTCTCCAACTAACGTTGGCCTTGCAAGCCCGCCTGGTCGTGGTGATACTCAAGGTAATCATTGCAATGGTTTGCCATTTCATCGTCACGCCGACTTCGACTTCTGTTACACACGCAAACAAACAGCAAAATGCAGGTAGTAGAGTTATATAATACAGACCTCCAAAAGCTTGCATGCAGTACAAGCTGCCTCAACAGAGATGAGCTGCGAAAACCCAGCAATGTCCACGCCTGAAATAATCCACCCTCTATCTCAATCCTGATCAACCGACTCCGGGCATGCCTTCTCATCAATGTCCCGATCCCAATAAGCGCCGAAACGACTATAAAAACATAAATTTAATGCCATCCTTCCGCTCACGATATCTCCAAGTCTGGCTATATTCCCCACCACAAAATCTCGAGGCGATTCTTCACATCTTTCTGGAGCTCGCCGCTTTCGTGTTAGCTTTCCGAAACCTGGCCCTCCTCATGGCTGTAGGCTCATCAGATTCCCCAACAGCCACATTCACACGTCTCTTTCTCAGCGCTTGACGCGTAGTCATCGAATGGGAAGCTTTTGCGCTTTGAGAGCCAGTGCTGCTTCGTTCGCCTCCTTTCAAGCTTGCTGAACTATGTACTGGGATGCTTCGCAAGGATATGGACACCCCGCTCTAGGAGGTTGCTTCCGTTTTGCTACACCCATTGCAAAGCCATTTGGGACGAGTGACCGGAATGGATGCTGACTTTTCGATGCAACTAGCATGGTATAGTCGATTTGAGCATTTCTACAAATTTGTTAATAGTGGCTTGCCGTCAGACAGCGTTGGCATTACCTTGTTTGAACAGATGAGTAAAGAAGGTCCGAGAACGGGGAGCTGACACACTGTACACCCATTCGCGCCTCTCGTAATTTGTGAAGCTCGAGGTGAATATTTTAATGTGGCATCCGCCGTATTGACGCCGTTCATCTTCGCATCCTCATCTGACTTCAATCGAGCTCGTGCCTCATCAATCAGCTTCCCGGCTTTCTCAACACTAGCGTTATCCAGGACATCCCGCGCCATCAGAACACACAGGTGCTTGCCATACTCGTTCATCCGATAGTTCGCACCCACCAGCCAAGAGGCATTCTCTTTGACAAATTTGACCCAAGCACGCCTGAAATATTGTCCAGATGTGACGTTTTCTTGAAGAATAAATGCGTCCCATCTGCGAATGTATTCCTTCTCTTCTTTTGAGACGTCGGAGAATTCGCCGATATCCTCGCGATGCTTCTGTAACAACCATGCATTATCCACCACGGGCTTTGGCAACTCCTCACCAGGTTTCAGGCGAGCTTTGCTGACGGGGTCAAAGAGGGGCTGACAAGACTCTGGAATGATAACCTTCTTCTTTTCCGGCCGCGGGATCACCGCCTGGACTGCCGCTAGAGGCTGAGGAGGACTTTCGCCAGATTTACCAAAGAGTTGTCGTTCGGTGCTGTGCTTCGGTGAAAACCGCACAACATCTTCCATGTGGTCTGGGCCGTAGCGTGAAGTTACCCAGGAGTCATCGCCGTTAACGTAGGCCTGCTGATCAAGCGGTTTTGTGGGTTTTCCAAGCTGCAGCTCTTTTGAAGGCGAGACTGCAGACCCCGAAACATGAGTAATCCGGAACAGCGGCCCTTGACTCGTCTTTTCCAGTGTGTACACATAATTCGGATGGTATGTCATTAGGTGAGCTCTCAAAATATCCAATGACTCGTTAGCGTTGCCACAGGCACAACACTGCCATGAGAGTAGGTGAACCGGTGCATTAGCTGACAGCATATACGTGACGAAACCTTCGCCTTGCTCAGGTTGCCCAGCCTTATCTCGGGGTTTTCGCTCTTTTCCATGGGCTTGCGCAGTCAGTACCTTCAAGTTGTATTGCTTGTTATTCCGTTTTCGTAATGCTCGGTTAGGAGTGTGGTCGCCTTCTAGCTCTTCCTCTAGATCATGAGAGATGTCATGCGACGAGTCTTCTTCGCCAACATGCCCGTCCACTCCATTCGTCTCTTGTACTCCGTTCACATCCTCAACCTCATGCATGACTCCGTTGATGCCATTCACACCACCCATTTCTTCGTCATCGTCATGAAGACCATTGATGCCGTTGGTGCCGTTTATCTCAGGAATATCATTTGTGAGATGGGTGCTGCTGGTGTCATCGATATCATCCTCAAGCTCGGGTGGGCTCGCGCTGTCGAGAAGATCATCAGATATAGGTTCAAGAACACCATTGGTGTAAATCTCGCCGTCTGAATCGAAAGCAGTAATACAGTTTTTTGCAGTCTTGTCAATCCGTCGGGTACCCGAGGCCCATTTCAATTCTACATCCATCATATAATTAGTCAGACGTTCATGGCGCTGTGGGTGGAATCCGGCTGTGAGCTTGACAGGTTTCTTTATCCTGCCAAAGACCTGGGGAAACTCGCTATGCAGTATCCAATTTTGCTTGGCAATTGCTTGGACAGGCCCTTGCTGGCTTGCGGGGACACCAAGCTCATGGGCTTCGAGAGGCGGCCAGTTGCCATCCTGAACTGAAAACATTTCGACGTCCAAACTATATGCGTTCGAGAAGTCATGGGATGGGTCATCCTGCCTGTTGACTAAGATACTTTCCTTAGGGACAAGGAATGGCTTAGGTGGCTTGATGTAAGCAATCCGATGAGGGCCTGACGGGTTCGTGTGAGAGACGATGTCACAGCTCTGGCTGCTGCGATATAGGATGTGAGTGAAGCCACCGCTCACATCGGAAACGGTAATTTGGCATTTGGCCTTAGTTTTGATGATATCGTCTGGAGGAAGAGCATTGAGAGGTCGGACTTTCTTAGAGTCCTTGTGAAAAATCTTGTGTATCTCAACACGTAGAGCCGTACGATCTTCTGTATCAATGAGTGAGGCGTCGCCGTTGGACTGGGAAACCGAGACCTTCTGACGCTTTTGTGGAGGGCCACTGTCATCTTGGCTCTTGGGCGTTGAGAGGGTCGCACCCATATTTTTCGCGTTATGAGCAGCTTCCCAGTTGCGCTGGGTAAAGGGAACAGTCCTTGTGAAAGGCTTTTTCTGGGTCATGGCGGAGTAAAGCGACACCTTGACGGTATGAGATGATCCGAGGAGCAGTGCTCAGTCCAGGTAGGAAAAGGTGCGTAATGCGACAGACAGACAGAGTTGAAGATTGGCCGAGAATGTGAGAAGTTGTGACTGTGCTTATTGGTAAAGCGGGTTGAAACGTCGCAGTCCGTAGTTGCGATTGTGAGAAACAAGGCGTAAGTAATTATATATTAGTAGTTGATGGCCTTGACGCTCATGGCTGATGTGTGTTTGTTGTCGTCATGCGAACGGGTTTGTCAGGGCAGGAAAAATGACAGCCGAGAAAGGCCAGTGAAATAAAGCAGAAGCAACGGATGGAGGCAAGAGCGAGAAACAGCAGCGCCACAAGCTGCAGAATCGGACCGGGAGGAGAAAAGTGAAGAAGGCGGGATAGAGATGAATATAGTTGAAAAGAAAGAGCGCTTATGAACGAATATGAACAGGAGTGAGAACCTAAGGTCAAGGTTGGTAAGGCGACTGCAGCTGTGCTGTGCTGTGCTGTGCTGTGCTGTGTGCGTGTCCTTGGTACTCGAGCGAGGTGGATGTAAATAAATGGGTTAAAGGAGGAGATGCGAGAGCCCGGTCGCGTGTGGTGACAATCCAAATTCTGTAGGTACAGTACTAAGGTAAGTAGGTACCTTGGTTTCAGTTCAGTGCTGTGGCCAAGGTACTATCGCTCGCTGCCCGTCGCTCCTTCTGTGAACTGCCCTGTCTGATCCTGATACGCGCTGTAGAGTTAGAGAGCGGGTTTCAGCGGACTCTATTGCATCGAAATGAGGCAGCAGTAGGCGAGAATGAAGCCTGTAGAGCGTCCTCATGAGAAGCGACGGGACTAGAGCTGACAGTAAAGGTAGGTAGGGTTAAGGTAAGGTAAGGTAGGTAACAATGAAGAGCGCGGTAAGAGACGCGTGCCAGTGGCAGGTTAAGAAGCAGCCCTGCTCGTGAGGTGGGAATTCTATCGCGACTCCCTACTACGGACTAGAGCCTATAACCCTCCTAGCGTCATGCCTGGAGAGTCACCATTCAGAGGCGATGGCCTAGCGGGGTGGATCCACTGACCACTGACAGGGCAGTGGAGCGAATTAGAGACTCTGCTTCAAGCAAAGACTTAACAGCTGGAAATTATTATGCATGCAGGCGGGGTGTTGTACCACTACGCTGTGTGATGAGCGTGCCCGAGTGTGAGCCCCTTAGCCTCTTGTTAACGGCAAATGCAAATGTGTTTGCAATTGGATCCCGGAACACCATAAAAAAGTTCATTTTGTCTACCTATCCTCTAACTTGCTATAGACATGAGCCGGTTTCAAGCCAGGTTTTCCGATTCAGTCTCTCAGCACTAGAGGCCTCCTCTAGTGAGAGACCATTTCCAATAAGAAACTCTCCAGGATCATGGTCCCCCCTCGATTATGCATGTAGGCGAAGTGCCAGGACCCCTTTAGCCTCATCGTACAATGCCTTCATGGATCTTCGATTGTCCATCATGAGATGAAGAGGGTCATCATGGCTTGTCGCTGGCGACTCATCTACATTGTATAGGACTTGCAGCACAGCCTTGACTGGTTCGGGGTTTTGATATCTCCTTGGGGGCTATATTGAAGGAGGGAAAATCAAATGTTTGCTTTTCGTGCCGTCCGCCCTGTTTGAGTGCAAAATATCCTAGAGGCAGAAGCAGAGCTTGCTGTCTCATGGGGATGAGACGTAAACTTCCAACAACATAAGACTTGGTAGTAAGTAAATGATGCTGCTCCGACAGGATAAAAAGTATTATGAAGTCCTGCTCATTCAATTCATATTCTTGCTCTTCAATGTTTGCCAAATTTGATATTTACTGTCCCTCCCTGTCCCTCAGTGAACTTTGGGTCTCGCAGACTTACAGAAACATACAGATACGGGATTAGTAGCTTTGATTGGCCACGACATACCAACTCCGTTCTTGGAGCTCCACACCGACCCGGCCGAGGTGCATCACCACAAGGCTGGAGTGGGAGGCTAGGTAGGAAGGAAAGGAAAGAAAAGAAAACTTAGGACCTTGGTCCTGAATGATAAAAAGACTTATATGATGTGGCATAATCTCAGGGTATCTCTGCTACGTATGGAATACTTTTTGCTGAGTTTATTATGACACCCTATGTCAGGGCCTGATGTTTTCTTGCTCCCCGGTGGGAGGAAAGAATAAGACGGAGCATGCGTACGAGCGAGATCATTTATAAGAAATGATAGGAGATGGTTTAGGTATATATGATGGACATATACCTAGTCATTAAATATATGATCAATCGTTACTGACTAGTTTTTTCAAATTCGATATGGTTTTACTGCTGTTCAAACCCTATAATTCCCCTCCCCCCCCCCC
>JABEEJ010000825.1:0-23477 GCA_013363135.1 Fusarium brevicatenulatum
CTAATATATTATTTTAACTAAGTAGCTTAAATTAATCCCTGCAGGATAATGATTATATTTGCTAACTAAATGAAATAAATCTCTACCTTACTAAGCCGAGAGCTGTACGATCATGGCAGTTGTAAAGAGTCGATGCATGCATTGGCCAACCAGGCGGGCTTCTCCACGTTCGTCTTACGGGCATATGTAAAGCCAACAAGACCAAGACCAACCGGATTGGGTGGGTTCCAGATAACTGCCAAGTCTCCAATGATCTCTTGATATTTCCAGTTGTGGCATAATTCAATGGCCTGGACAGAAGATGTCATGCTTTAACGAACATCATCGAGGACCCAAGCGAGTGAAAATTATGCCGTGCATGGTAGAGGAATAAAGAGTTGATGTGGAAATAAGAAGTAAACAAGTATGTGGGGAGGTGATGGGGTAATGAAGTCACGAGTTGTCAATACGTACATATTAGCTACTTTAGTCTACTCTAGTGTACCTCCATACCTAAGGTAGCTTCTCTTGTCGATTTTGATAGCTTGACAGGTGGATGCCATTGTCTTATGCAGCACCTCGGAGCCATACTCAAGCCGGCCTTCATCATCAACGACTCATGCAATTAGAACTGACCGCGTAGCCGGGTAAGCTGCATGGAGCTCTCCCTTAGCTTAGCAGCTCAGATCTCGGAGGTCCGCGTAAGACGATTTTGGTTTGGGGAGGCGGGGGAGGGAAGAGAAACGTTTGTTGTGAGCCTCCGAGCCGTAAGTAATAGGCGAGTTGATTGTACTGATCAACTGGAGAGCTACCTATACGGTCCAGAGGCTGGAGGTGAGTTTGGTTGGGATAAGCCGCAACTCCGATACTAAGACACAAGATGATGTTTGATCATAAAGGGACACAAAGTACCATCCGAATGAGTCGGGAATGTCATTAGCCCCGGCCTGGGACGAGAGCTTGTGATGCGCAGACTTCTAGGCAAGGTACAAGCTCACTCTGCGAGTGGACCAAGTGCAAGTGTATCAAACAACAAGATTGAGTTCAGTTAAATCGCCGAGGTTGAAGCTTTTGGAGGAGGCGACGACCTCTAGGCGACAATGGGCACGCGTACAAGCAGCTCTGAGACCTGATAGAGACAGATAACACCCTCTCTGCCTAGACGGCGAATGAGGTGCTGCATTTTGGTCGAACAAGCTCGATCCCGAGACTGACAAACAAGCCAAGCTGACCAAAAAGCTTGTTCGGCCACCTCATGGACTTCTAGTGTGTTCCAGTCTCTAAACCGGTCCAGGTCTGCGGTTCTATCATGCCCTTTTCATCTTGATGACTCTGAAACCAGCCATTGTAAGCCGAGAGAATCCCGACTTCTGCCCGCCGAGGAACAAACAGTAAACATCACTTCAGCTACCGGGCCATATTGACTTAGCCTGGAAGTGGGGAGCTTGCTCTCCTCAGGGCCCCAAACTTCAAGACCCAGAGACCATCGTGACCTTTGACACCGAGTCCGTGACCTACGAGCATCCAATAGAGTCAGTTCACGGCGGCGTCGGTGAGGTGAAAGCGGCGTTGCGTATGCGTCGTGGTGTTTGCCGTCATGTGGTACCTGACCACAGATATCGTCTGGGGTTGGAGCGCAGGGCGTCAACGAGGCTCTGGAGACCTTTGCCCTATCAGAAGTCAAGTATCGGACTTCGGCCCCTCTTTGAGAGTGCAGACGCCACTCCACAGAGGGCCCCGCTCCCCACTCTTTTCAATCCGGGGGAGTTTTAGAGAGCCAAGGGGACGGGATTGCTGTGTCTACAGAGTTAGGTAGTCCTAGTCGTGTTAGTCGTGCTAGATGTGATAGAAGTACTAAGGTGAGGGCCTCTAGGTATCTGAAGGAAAAGAGAAGATACTGTATTGTCTGCTGCTTTCAGTGCCAAGTAGACCCCCAGAGGCTGTTGAATTGAACAGAATAGACCGAGCAGCCACTGCTGCTGCAAAATAAACAAGCCCCTGGTTGAAATGTTATCATGATAGGTACTCCGTAGTAGAGTTTATTATCATGAAAAGTCCCATACTAAGTACTAACCTAACTATACCTTACTCACCATGTACATTAGTCGTGTATCAACACCAACCACCCCCTTGTCAATCGATCACAGGACACATAAAAAACGAAAAAAAAAAAAAAAAAGGTTGACGGATAGCTGCCTTATTTGAATAGAATTACATTCAATGGACTTCATTATCAATATCTGACAGGGTTTGTGGTTGTGGTTACACAGCAAAAGACGAAACAGTGCCCCCAGTGAACTTATGAATCACTCTCCTCAAACATTCGGTAATCCGGATATCAGTGCACGACTGGAACAAGATAGATTCGCCCAGAAACTGTGTGCATGCTGGTCCTACCCAGTACATTTCAACCCTCACGACTTACGGTACTACCCATCTCTTCAGTATCGTAGCTATCTGGTCTGGCTACCAGTAAGACCTCGTCATCATCAGTATTGCCTGCATTGGATCTTTGCCCTTTTGCCTTTTGCCCCAAGCAAGGGTTGCGTCTATCGCCATCCGTCCACTGACGGCCTCACATCATCCTTCTAGTCCATGCACTAACACCGAAAAAGTACCCCGATCGACCGACCCCTCAGTACCGAAGCCAGCCCAGCCCAGCCCGGATCATCCCCCGTCAGCTGGTGCAGGGAGTTTTCCAGTTTCCAATCGCTACGAGTGCCTGGTACGGTGCGTGTCGGCTGGTGCTACAGCCACGCTACTTGGGGCTGACCAAGAGCCATCGCGGCTTGCCGTGGCATGAGAGTGTAGCCTCAAGGTATCTTTCTTTCTTTGGTACCTACCTTACCTCAATGTGTCACTGAGTCTGCGGCCAGATTTATTTAGTTGCCAAGGTAAAAGTATCCTCCAGTCAGTCAGTCTCTACCTGAAATCCGGGGCATCAGTAATTCGCAGCACGCCCCCCTGCAGGCATCCTAGGCACCTCACCTCACCTCACCTACAGGCAGCTCAGGACCCGCGTACAGTGGTACAGTGGAAGCTTCTCTTCTTACTTCTTCCTTATCCTCTCCTCTTCTCTTCTTTTCTTCCATCATCAATCTCACCCTCTCCTCCTCCTTCTAAAACTCTTACGCCTATCTGTCATCAGGCGACCTTTTCTCTCTCATCGCCCAACATCTTTTATTTTCAGAGCGTCGGGTGCCGATTTTCACGACGAGTGACAACCATCTTGTCACCGCCGATTGCTAGGTTATCTCGACCACCGATAACAGCATTAACATCCTCGTCACCGCCCCAGGCTACCATATGTAAGGCTCCACCATCTGCAGTCGTCATTCTTCCCTTCTCTTCACCATCCTCGTCCTTCGCGGATCGAGTACGACGAGAATAAACCGAGATCCTAACATCCTCTTCTTTTAGCAGCCTTCCTGGAAATATCGCCAAAATGGCTTCCACCACGCATAACGCTGGTCTGGACCATGCCATCACCGTCAAGGTGATGTTCGAGGGCATCACTCGTCGCACCAAGATGCCTCTTCGGGATATGGTCCCAAGAACTCTTGAATCTAATGTATGTTGACAAATACCACTCTCGCGTTGAGCAGTTCCAGAGGTTTTACCATCCTACGTCGCCACCCGACCATGGAGACCAGAGTTGGCGGTTCAGTAATTGATTAAGCAACAACTAACCCGCTATCAGATCCGTACATTTTTGCACATCCCGGGAGACGCTCAGGTTGCATTTGAGCGATACTCCGATTCTGCTGCGTCTTATGTTCTTCTTGAGGCCGAAAACATCCCCATCTACAAGCAACTCTACCGCGCCGCCAAGGCAAAGTCTAAGCTCAAGATTCGTGTTACCGTCAAAGAACAGCCCAAGATTACAGTACCTAAGCCTGTCACCGTCGAAGATGAGCATGAAACCGCCGCATTTGGTTCTTCTCCTATGGGCATGGACGAGGCTCCCAAAGAAGCTCACGAGACCTCCGAAGAGCCAAGCCCTGCACCCACTCCCGCAGCTGAGGTTCCTGCACCAACCCCAGCATCAATCATCACATCCCCCGAGACGACTCTTCCGGTCCGTATTAGCCCTCTATCGCGAACTTACAACTCTGCTCTCCTCAGTGATGCTGCGAGACTCATTGGAGAACGTCGGGATGCTCGTCTGGATTTTGAGAGCCGCCTTGCTAATCTTATGGAACGACAGTCGTTGCCAAAGCAGACCCCCCAATCTCTCCCCGTAACCAAGCATCAACGAGCCCCATTCTCTTTGCCCAAGACCGAAGGTCCCTCGTTGAACAAATGTCCTGCCATGTTCACTCACGCTGGTCCTGGCTTCGCAGTCTGTTGCAACAGCTGCGAAAACAATATTCCTGATGTTCACTACCACTGTTCTACCTGTGACGATGGAGACTTTGATCTTTGCCAGTCATGTGTCGATCAAGGCATCACCTGCCATGGTCGAGATCACTGGTTGATCAAGCGCTCAA
Organism: Fusarium brevicatenulatum; assembly: GCA_013363135.1. Taxonomy (NCBI): domain Eukaryota; kingdom Fungi; phylum Ascomycota; class Sordariomycetes; order Hypocreales; family Nectriaceae; genus Fusarium; species Fusarium brevicatenulatum. Next base: position 4,470 of record JABEEJ010000825.1, read on the forward strand.
CTGTTGATGGACAACTAGTCCAGAGCACCACCGAAACTATCGCCCCTAAGCCCAAGCCCAAGGCGGAGGTCAAAGTTGAGACTGTCATTGAGACCAAGGTCGAGTCTAAGATTCCACCTCCCGTTCAGACATTTCAATTGTCCAAGCCAATTTTCGAGCCCCTCGCTGCTCCTTGGGCCTCTCTCGGCATCATGCGGACATGCAATTGCTGTGTGCAAGAACACCCTGAGGCTGAGTTTCTTCATTGCACAGTCTGCGAAGACTTCGATCTCTGCCAACCATGCTTCGCTAAGGACAAGCACGGCCATCACCCCAAGCACGGATTTGCCCCCGCTGTCAAGGGAACCAAGATGCCCCATCATGTTGCAGCCAAGATGAGCCCAGGCCGTAACCATATGCATCACGCCATTTGCGATGGCTGCGACAAGTACATCACAGGTATCCGTCATAAGTGCCTCGACTGTCCTGACTGGGATTACTGTTCTACTTGCATCAAGTCTGTGAAGATCATCCACCCTGGCCACCGATTTGCGCCTATCTATGAGCCACTCACTGATGTCCGTGCTCGCGCACCAGCAGCCGTCCATGTGGGCATTTGCTGCGACGGACCTCTCTGCTCCGGAAGCCAGGCGTACCCCAATTACATCCGTGGCACCCGATACAAATGTGCTATCTGCAATGATCTGGACTTCTGTGCCAACTGCGAGGCCAGCCCCATTAACGCGCACAACAAGACTCATCCCTTGATTCAATTCAAGACTCCTGTCCGTCATATCAGTGTTACGACAACTGGCGAGAACCAGGATGGCCAGGATATGCCTGAAATGGGTGACCACCGGAGCTCGTCCAAGTCTACTGAGCCTGAAGTCACTGTCCCCAGCAACTCCATCAACCCTGTCCGCACTATCGTTGATGTGAAGCCAACTGAAGCTGTTCCAGCCAAGATTTCCGTCAAGACGCCCGAGTCTGGGGTAAAGAAGGAAATCAAGAAGGAATCTACTATTCCCGAGCCCACCCCTACCCCCAAGGCGGAATTCAAGGGTGTATTCGTTCGCGAGACTATCCCTGACGGTACTATCCTCCCCCCTAACCATGTTTTCGAACAAACATGGACTCTCCGCAACGATGGCAAGGAGAACTGGCCCGCTGGCTGCTCCGTCAGATTTGTGAGCGGCGATTACATGGGGCATGTTGACTCTAATCACCCTGCCGGCGTCTCCGAGCTTGTGTCTGCCTCAGAGTCTACCGTGTGCTATGCTCCTCTTGGCCCTGGTCAGGAATTTCCCTTTACTGTCCTTCTTCGGACACCCGCCCGGCCTGGCAAGGTCATCTCTTACTGGCGTCTTACAAGTCCAGACGGTGAGAAATTTGGTCACAGACTGTGGTGTGATGTCAATGTCCGAATTGTGAAGGAGGAGCCCAAGCCCGAGCCCGAGCCCGAGCAGGAGGCGAAGCAGGAGCCCGCAGCTGTTGAGGAGCCCAAGCAGGAGAATGATAGCCAAGCCTCGAGCCAGATGATTTTCCCCAAGCTTGAGAAAGAGTCGCCTGTGGCTAGCATCCACGAGGCCGTTGAGCCTGTCTCTGTCGTTGAGGAGCCCAGAGAGTCAGAAACCATTGATGATGAATGGGACTATTCTGAAGATGGGTTCATGACAGACGAGGAATACGACATCCTGGATGCTTCCGATGAGGAGTATCTGGAGGAGCAAAAGAAGAAACTTGCCACCAAGTAAGCGTCAATTTGATTTCTTAGGATGGGAATGGGGTTTATGGATCTGATTCTTTATTCGTTTTTACTTTGGCCAATGTTGCTTACTCCCTCTCTTTTCAATTCTGTATTATTTCTTCTGTTTTCATACCTCTGTCGTTTATTGACAACGACGATATCAAACCGGGTAGCTATGGACAAGGCCATAGCCAGACATCTACGAACCTTCTCGTAACATGTTCAGTGAGAGAAGATCACGCTCTTTTGGTAGTTTGGACTAGGTAGCTCAGGATGCAAACAATGGGATTCGGTGATTTGATAACTAAAGATTTGCATTTCTTTCCGTTTCTAAGTGATAGCATTCTCAGATGGGTAAGATGAACCTGATGTATGTGTGAGGATGTTTTCAGTCGTGCAAGCTGGGAATTCGGCTCTGTCAAGTCTCACAAGTTTGTCATCCAACCCCGTGCGTTGATTGAATGGCTGATCTGCATCAGAGATTTGGCACGTCTAACGTCTTACCCAAATCTGAAATGGGCTGAACAGCCAGTGGCCTTGGGAAGAATCCATGATGCAGGCCGGTCACGGGACCTGCAAGATGGAGGATGGATGGATGCCTTTGGTTTCGTACTTACGAATGTCGTCGCAACCGGTTTTTGGTGCCTGAGAATTTATGATGGAGGTTCCTTATGGCCTGGCTTAGCCTGGGCGGGAGACCCACAATTACTTTTTTTGAAGCTAAAGAGTGGAGCGCCCGTGGAAGAGGGTCATCAGCCGCCCGCTCATAGCACGAGTGCCCCCCAGCCAAAAGGCACTGGACTGCACCTGGCGCCCAGGCCAAAACATCTCCCCCATCGTACAACTCTTTTCATATTTTCGTTACGGTTTCCCAGGGCGACCCTGGACTGAATGCGACTGCGCTGCGTTGCCATCCATCACGCCGCACCGCTTCTCGTAAAAAGAAAAAACGGCTTCTTTAGCTGTTCCTTGACTGTTTCTTATCAATTTCTGGCCGTTGTCCTTTCTTTATTCTCCTTTTGCTACCTGGTCAGGTCAGGTCACGTAACCTACCTCGACGCACGCTCTCGGGTTCAAAAAAAACGCGACCCTTTGGCCTTGGTCCTTCGATCGTGGTTCTATTGTCATCACCCTTCATCATACAAAGCTTTTTCCGCCTTCATCCCCATTCGTCAACCATCGACCATCGCGCAAGATGGTCACCTTTTCTATTCCCGGCGATAACGAACTCGCCGAGGCTGGCAAGGGCACGCCTCGGCCGCGTCCTGCTCTCCCTTTTGCGAAGCGCGCCTACGTCTCAACGCCGTTAAAGAGCAGCCGTCTCGGCGTTCCGCAGAGTGCGCCAGCACGGAGGCTATTGAAGACTCGCGATGAGACGCCGTCCAGCAGCCTCAACAGATCTACCATTTCTACATCCCGTAATATCTTCAGGGCTTCTACCACCTCCGATAGTCCCTCCATCACTCCTTTCTCCCCGAGCATCCCTCAGAACACCCCGAAGAAGGTGTTCGCTCCCGGTGCTACCCCCGAGCCGAACCGTGTCTATCGAGAATCGACTGCACATGCTACGGCCCGTGGTATGGCTTCCAAGACCACATCCAAGGAGCTGTTCCACATGCGTATCGAGGACCCCGATCCCGAACTGTCTGGCGAGGTTTTAACGAAGAAGATCCCTCAAGGTTGGAACTCCAAGGGCTCTATTTACGCTGACCAATTCCTCTCGCATCTCTGTCCTCCCGAGTTCGATGAAGAGCAGCGACGACAGTTTTACTGTATTCTCGATCTTCGACGACTCAAATATGCGGCCAACGAAATTTTTTCCAAGAAGGATTGGAAGCTTAATGTAATCAACTTTGCAAAGGAGTTCGAGAAGAGCAGGAGTATTATTCTGTTACGCTACGGACTCTATGAATTCCAGAATGTCAAACCTTCGCAGGATGTGCTCAAGAGATGGCGTCGTGAGCATGGTCTCCCTGAGCCGGAGGAAGAAAATACCGAGCCAACTCCTACAAGGGCCACTGCTACCAAGAAGCGCAAGGCCGACGATGATATCACCAAAGATGCTACTGTGAACGGCTCTTCCAGCAACAACAAGCGACGTGCTCCTGACCGTGAAGAAGATGACCAGGAGCAGGATGCGCCAACTCTTGCTCCCGTTCCTACTCCAGCTTCCACCTTGGGCAAGAACAAACGCAGGGCTTCCGTGAGCGATGAGGTTGATAGCCAACCCTCCAAGATGCAGAAGGGCACTGCTTCTGCCGCCAAATCTCTGTTCGAGAAGATTGCCAACAACTCAACTGCTCCCGCCGCCTCTCCCTTCAAATCTTCTACCAAGCCCACTGATGATGGGGCTGCTGCTAAGCCAAACCCCTTTGCTTTCAACAAGCCCACCAGCGGCGGTAGTTCGCTTGCCCGCAGCATCTTTCAGAACCCTAAGCCCGGCAGTGCTGCTGGCGCTTCTTCTGGTGGAAACATCTTTGGCTATCTTTCTGATGCAAGCTCGGCCAAGAACAGTGGTGTTGATGCCGATGCCGAGAGTGAGGCCGACTCAGATGTCGAGGATGATAGCCAGGCAACCGGAAACAGCGACGACCCAAGTGCGGCAGCTAGCGGCGCCGACACAGCTTCTCAGGCTGGCATCGGACTGTTCGGACAGAAGCCTGCCCCTACCAGTGGCCTCGCTGCTGGGTCTAGTGCACCTGGTACTAGGGAGAGCACACCTGGCCGAAGTCTGTTTGACCGAGTTACCAAGGATAATGATGGACAGCCGGTGCGGATTGGAGAGAAGGACGAGACAGCAGCTGAGAAGCCCGTCGACCAGACCTGGAACCCTAGCACCACCCCCATCAAATTTGCGCCATCTAGCTCTGCATCCACAAGCCAAACTGCCTCTTTGTTTGGAAAGGCCACTTCAGCGCCGACGAGTTCTTTGTTCGCCTCGAAGCCTCCCACCTCTAATCTATTCGGTGCCGTCAAGCAGGACAAGCCTGCAGAAAAAGAAGCAACGCCAGTCTCGGATCAGGCTGACAAGACGGGAGGTGAATCCGACAAAGAGAACGATGAGGCCCCCAAGAAGTCACTGTTCGAGTCTAAGGCTTCCGCGGCTCCGGCAAGTTCTGGGTCTCTCTTCGCGCCTAAACCCGCTACAGAGCCATCTAAGGCTGGAGAGCCAACAAAGCCTGCTGCTACAAGCTTATTTGGAACCAAGTCTGATGAGAAGTCCAACACTCCTCTACCCACTACCAATCTGTTTGGTACCGTAAGCAAACCTGCTGATTCAAGCGGTTCCTCGATGCAGTCGCCTACATTGTTTGGTGCCAAACCCACTAACAATGAAACTGCTAAGACTTCACTCTTTGGTACTCCCAGTGCAGAATCGACTACTGCTACGTCTTTATTTGGTGCAAAGCCAACAAGCACCGCCACCAACCTGTTCGGCAATGCCTCGGCGTCAACTGCCAAGCCTTTGTTTGGCGCCCCCAGCTCTGGCGATGCGACGGCGCCCAAGACTGATGCTGCTCCTCCGGCGGACAAGCCTGCTGCGGCCCCCATTTTCAGCTTCGGGGCGCCTTCTGCTGGTGCTGATAAGATCAACGGCGCGAACAAGCCCCTCTTTGGAGCACCTCAGTCGCCTACGTCGTCTGGTGCAGCCGCGCTTGATGGTAGTCCCATGAAGCAGGATGGACCATCACCGGCCAAGAAGGCATTCGACGGTGGAAGCACTGGGGCTTCGGCCGCACCCATCTTCAGCTTTGGTGGCGCCTCTACAGCTCCTGCTGCTCCCTCATTTGGTGGTGGCTCAGGCACTTCTACACCTCTGTTTGGCGGTGCTTCAACGACACCTGCTGCTAACAATGCAGGCTCGTCTTTTGGTGCAAACTCGACCAACTCTGGAGGGTCGTTCGGTTTCCAATTCGGAGGAAACTCTGCCTCTTCATCGTTCAATAATCCGTTCTCCTCGGGCAACGACGGAGGCAACGTAACTTCTACCCAATCATCAGCTCCTGGAGGCATGTTCAGCTTTGGGGCCACCGCCGCACCTTCCGGAGGTTCCAATCCGTTCCAATTTGGAGGTGCAAGCAACGCCACATCGACCCCAGCCTTCGGAGCAGGCAGTAATAACAATGCTCCCTCTTTTGGAGGGGCGCCTGGATCGACCGGAGCGCCGGGGTTCAGCTTCACAGGAGCCTCGCCAGCGCAAAACTCAGTACCAACATTTGGATCCAACCAGAACGGCAACCTTCAACCGCCTGCTGGTGGTTCTACCACCGGGACCAGTAAGTCTCCTCTTTTTCCACATCGGAAAATCGCCCCACTAAAGCGACGGGTGTAGACACACCGTTCAGTCTTGGGGGAGGCTCTAGCCTGGCCACAACACCAGCTGGCGGGACCCCGGAACCATCGAACCAAGCCGAAGGAGCCGCCGGAGGCGATGAAGAAGGCGAGAAGCACGAGCAGGTCAATTTGGCCGAGAACCTGGAGCAGGACGAGGATATCATGCATGATGTACGGGCAAAGGTGTTGAAGTTTGTGCCGGCTAGTGAGAAGTCGGATGATAAGAAGCCCAAGTCTCAGAGTCCGTGGTCGGTACAGGGTGTAGGAGCTCTTCGACTGCTAAAGCACAAGGAGACGAGTGTTGTTCGTCTTCTTCTGCGAGCAGAGCCCCGTGGACATATTGCTATGAACCGGGCAGTCCTCGCCGACATGTCTTACAAGGCTGACAAGAAGTACGTCAAGATGACCACGTCGAACGAGAAGGGTGATGGACTTGAGACTTGGATGATTCAGGTCAAGACGGCGGACATGGCTAAGGAGCTTGCAGAAGCTTTGGAGAAGAACAAGGTCCATAACAAGAAGAAGTAATGTGGGGGGAACTGGGGAAGAGTATATAGAAGCACAGTCTGATATCAGGTGCTTACATAGAAAGGTAAGGTACAAGGAGCAGCATTGCGGGCGTTGTCAAGCATTCGACATTTTATATTTTCTTTTTGCGGGCAAAGTCACATTTGGGATTTTCGTGGGAATGCTCAAGCAGGCAAAGATTGACTTGATCAGTGTATGGAATACAAAAGTTGTTTTTAATAAGTTATACTGAGAGGGACCTGGGAGAATCTTGATGTTTCAGTAGTGATGGTGTTTGAAGTTATCAGTTTGTCATATTGTAGTTGTAATTGAGCCATGAAACAAGAAGAAATCATCCCGAGAGGATAGCAACTGGAACAGGTATAAACTTACTAACCACTTTGAAGATCTCATGTAAATCACTACTAGGTCAGTAATCTTGAAGAGCAAGGCAGGGAGAAGTAAGGTACTCTTCCTTTCAGGTTGAGTGAGGTTCAAGATTGAAAATGACCAAGTGAGAGCTCAGCTTAAGGCTCATGCCCTGTGAAACGCGGGGGCGGGGATCAACAGGCGGGAAGGCAGGCGTAGTAGGGGAGCTGCTGCCCTGGAGGCAGAAAAGCTCAGGGCAGGGCACCTCAGGTACGAGTGCGGCACGCGTCGCGTCAGTTTCCCCAAGACGATGCCCAGAGGGAGAAAAGATTTGGCTCTAAAACAACAACTTTTCAGCCTCTAAACAACATGCCCAGGTAAGTTCAATCCTCCCGGCCGATGACGACCTGATTCAGATGCTCACATATTAATTCTCAGGGAAATCATTACGATCCAGGCCGGGCAGTGCGGCAACAGCAGTTAGTTATAACCCATCCATATCCCCCCCGCCGCCCTACAGACCATTATCTGCATCCTCGATATGCCCGCATCTACGCCCCCATCTTGCGACTTGCTCTTGTGGCTATGCGCATACAGATAAATCGAACGTTGCTGATTCTATTCGTGCACAGTTGGAAGCCAGTTTTGGCAACAGCTCTGCCAGGAACACGGCATCAGCCAAGATGGAAACCTAGAAGACTTTGCGACTGAAGGCGGTGACCGAAAAGATGTCTTTTACTACCAGAGCGACGATACGAGATACATACCCCGAGCCATCCTAATTGATCTGGAACCGAGGGTGCGTATTGGACCATGATAATAAGGCGATCAAGTGCTAAGCAGCTTCTGTAGGTCATCAACGGTATCCAGACTGGACCTTACAGAAATATTTATAACCCCGAGAACTTTTACGTGGGCAAAGATGGCGTTGGTGCCGCCAACAACTGGGGTGATGGTTACCAGAGTGGTGAGGCGGTGTACGAGGACATCATGGAGATGATTGATCGAGAGGCAGATGGCAGTGACTCTCTTGAGGTGAGTCTTGCTTGGCCGGCCGGAATCTGCTTACTGACACTTCATACCCCAGGGCTTCATGATGTTGCACTCAATTGCTGGCGGTACGGGATCAGGTCTTGGATCGTTCCTCCTCGAGAGGCTTAACGATCGGTTTCCCAAGAAGATCATCCAAACGTACTCGGTATTCCCGGACACAACGAACGCGGGCGATGTTGTTGTTCATCCTTATAACAGTATCCTATCTATGCGAAGATTAACGCAAAACGCCGACTCTGTTGTCGTTTTGGATAATGGTGCTTTGTCACACATTGCTGCCGATAGGCTGCATGTCCAGGAGCCATCCTTTCAACAAACAAATCAGCTAGTGAGTGCTATAACCTCGATCTTGCCAGTTGTGCACGTAGCAAGAGCACGAGTGTGAGGAGATATGTGAGATGAAGCAAGGGCACTGACAATTATCAGGTTGCTACTGTCATGTCTGCTAGTACAACAACACTTCGATACCCCGGTTACATGCACAATGATCTTGTCAGCATCCTAGCCTCCCTCATCCCAACTCCCCGATGCCATTTCCTTATGACTGCCTACACGCCATTCACCGGTGACCAAGTCGAGCAAGCCAAGACAGTTCGCAAAACGACAGTGTTGGATGTGATGAGACGTCTACTACAGCCCAAGAACCGCATGGTGTCTACTGTTCCCGGCAAGAAAAGTTGCTACATCTCCATTCTCAATGTCATTCAGGGTGAGGTTGATCCGACGGATGTTCACAAGAGTCTGCTTCGTATCCGGGAACGACGGCTAGCCACGTTCATTCCATGGGGGCCTGCAAGCATTCAAGTTGCCCTGACAAAGAGAAGTCCATACATCCCCATGAGCCACCGTGTAAGCGGTCTTATGCTCGCCAACCACACAAGTATTGCGACGGTATGCAAAACCTCCAGTTTACTCACTCCATTCGACACAGTGGCTCACATAATTACAGCTCTTCAAGAGAATTCTAAGGCAGTACGATGGCATGCGTAAGCGCAATGCCTTTATGGAAGGATACAAGAAGACAGCACCGTTTTCCGAGAACCTCAACGAGTTTGATGAGGCACGGCAGGTTGTTGCAGACTTGATTGGCGAATACGAAGCTGCCGAAGACGCAGATTACCTCAACCCAGACGCGGGAGAGAAGCCCACATCTGCAGAGACGGATCGACGAGTAGCTTGAGGGAGGGAGGAGTTGAGGATGGCTTGACCATGATCGTGTCTGAGGTAGTGGGGGTTTGGAACGTCACGCTGGGTAGTGGCTGTTGGATGTCGATATTTGCTTTACAGCCACTGTGCACTGCATCAATGACATTGCAGTTGGGGCGTTTTGGGTGCCAGCCTCGGTTTTGGTTCGGGTTTAGATACTTGCTTGGCTTGGTGAATCCATCGATTGACTACCTGGCTGAGTGCCTTGGTTTATTAAGGTTGATATGTCGCGTGCTCCCTGGGTCCCGAGTCAGGCTAACCAAGGAATTGACAGATTGACTTGGTACCTGACAGAAGCGACAGCATCACCTTGGTCGTGATCCTTGTAGTCTCCTCACCTCCCGGGGATATTGAATGGGCGTCGATCCACGATCTGTCTTAGCGTGGATAGCGTGGGTCGTTGAGCACTGTACAGTAATACCTATGTACCTCTGAGATATGCAGAATCTGTCAGAAACATAGGTCATGGAGCATGTCATGTCAAATAATGATGTTTTGGTGTGGAGAAGAGGCCGGAGCATTTTGCGCGGTGATGTTGTTGTGACGTCAGTGAATCACTGACGTCAGAATTGGAAATGGCATCGTGATGAGTTTGTGCGTGCGTTTGCTTGGAGGGAAAGAGTGTAATTATGGAGAAGGTGAATGAGAATGAATAGGTATTAAAGGACCCTTGAGAGAAGCTTGGTCAGTTCAACATCAACATCTCCAACTCTCAACTCTCAACTCAACTCAACCACATCACAACATCACAAGACTTCTTTGTCACAACCTCAACTACCGTTGAATCCAGTAAGTCAGAATGTCATTTCAAAATGTTAAATCGTATCAGGAATAGATACTAACAATCATTCTCAGAAACTCTCTCTCTCATCAAAATGACACAATCCAAGGACCAGAAGATTGCCGAGACCCAGGCCAACCTCCCTCTCCCCGAACAGCCCCCTACGGCTTCCGACTGGCAGTCGGCTGATGCTCGCACCGTCAACGTCGGCGCTGGCAAGCAGGAGGGCCATGTTGGCACTGACACTGCCGCTCAGTCTGGTCTCCGTGAGCCCGCTACCAAGGGCGAGGAGGTGGACCTGAGCAACATTGGTCGTGAAGGTGTTGAGAAGCGTCAACAATAAGCCTTCTCTCTATCTATCTATCTATCGTGTACAATATGAAAAGGAATTGGAGTGGAATGGGAGGAAGAACAAGAGATGAGGTTAATGATACCTACGAATAATCAATGAAATGGACCGCGAGCAATGAATGCTTCGCTGCTTGATGCATCAGTTTTCGTTTCCGTTTCTGTGTCTGTATCTGTTTCTCTCTGCGGTTTTGAAAGCAAAAAGGCGAGTGAGTTTGTACAGATATTTGGGGGCACGGCCTACTCGGTCGCCATGCGGCGTTTGAGTATTCTCTCTCATTGCTATCTTGATAAGTTGCTCTATGTCAAGAGTACAGTCGCCATTCGCTGTTTCATTACATGAAACGCAGTCACATCATCTCAAGCAAATACTCAGTCTATTACAGTACGACAAAGTCCTGGCTTATTAGCACCAATTGGCTTTTACTGGCACTACAGTTTCTAACTTGAACCTTTGGGATTTTATGTTTTGTTGATACTCACTCATTCTACAGCTTGAAGCCACTTTACATGCTGTCATGACACTATGACATATACAAATACTACCACACGCCGTATATTTACTTTGTGCAACTCGGCCCACCGTTGTTTAGTGTTTACAGTATAGAATTTACTTGGGAGTCCGTAAAACTTACTCTTGCTTCCTCGGCCGAGATGTTATCTTTTTGTACCACATGTTGGTTCTGGTGAATAATGCATTGTGTGGCATCATGAACAAACTATTTATGGATCTATTATGAGTTTCCATGGCTTGTTGGCCGCCACAGCATGTTTGCCCAAAACTTATGGAGGGTCGAGAGTATGTAGCTGTAACTTCAAAAGTCCAGTCAGTTGGTTACCCTATGCCTAAACAAGCAGCTGAATCTCGCTCCTCGCCCTGTTTTTATATTATGCTGGCTATGTTGCTTTAGCTAGGAACAGCGTCCATCCAAATCCCACAATGACGTGCCATCAGTAAAGACAGCTTCTGTACCAAATCACAGGTGGCTAGTGAGATAGATACAGGACGGAGAAAGCTACAGGTTAAAAATGCCCGTATTTGCCTAGTTCCTGGTCTGGATACCCTAGACACCCGTCCTCAACCACCGCGCGCCAACCTCATGATGAAACCGAATCCTCAATAAGGTCACACGTAATGCACCGCAGGGACAAACAGACCCGTAGACAAACAACGATCTATCACATAACTCACGCACGTAGTCTCCAGAAGCCTTCTCTAAAGCAACCACCAACTACCAACCATCGGCCAACTCTGTCATGTCATATCGTCTTAAGAAGATTGCCAACCAACAAAAAGAAAAAAAGAAAAAAACTGGATCAAAGCGGCAAAGACAAAAAGCAACCAGCGAGTCTACTTGCGATATGATCTGATGTTGAAATACATGAACAAGATCAATTAGCATGACTAGTTACCAAAGCAAAAGCACAACGCCCTCGAGAGGACATGGTTCGTGCATCTTGAAATGTTGAAACTAGAATGATTCAACTGAGCCAATCTGAGCACTAACAACTTAGACTAGTTAGTACGTCGTTAGCTACCTCAGCTCAGTTACAGTGAGAGTAGAGAGTCCAGATGACGTCCCAATCTGGCAGGAGATTTTGAAGCTCTGCAATAGTCGGCATTGCTTTGTCTCAAGCAAGTGCCAAGTCAGAGAGAGACACGGCGGCCATGGCTTGTAGATGCATGCAAGGTCAATCTGGCGGCTCGTAAGCCTCACCCTTCGCACGACAGGAGCATGCTCGTTCTCCCTGACTAGGCAGACCTGAATGTTATGTGCATTGACAGTGGATGTACTCCGTATGCTGTGCGCATCCATAGCGCTGCTCACATATGCGCTGCTCGGAAACCCACCACCGATTCAGTATAGCTGTGCCCCGGAGAAGCGGCTGGGGTTCGCCCTAATCTCAGCTTCAACCCACTGGGGCCGAACAATGTCCATTGAGATACCAGAAAGAGGACCTCGCTCGATCTGAGTCTTGATACAGAGGACCCTGGATCGGTCACGGAGCCGCTGTCTCGAAATTCCCACATCATCTCTTGGCTAATCTAGGGGCCTTCTAGCGCTCTGAATGACTCCGTTCCTCGACAGCGCCATCAGCGGTGAGAGCGAGCGACTGAGGCAGGGAGAGAGGGAGAGAAAAACCCTTGCCGTTGAGCCAGTTGACTGATGCGTGCGGATACTGTACGTGCGGGATCTGAGATGCAGTATTTAGCGTCTCAGCTCAGTCTTGGGCACTAACTAGACGTGACCTAAGGTCCCAAGATGATTGCGAGTCAACTCACTCTTGAGTTGAAACTAGCCAACCACAGCATCCATCCAGAATGATCGACACAATTACCCGAGGAGAAGTTAATCAAGGGTCCAGGGGCCTGATCTTATCAACGCCATGGCCAGCTCACAAGCCGGAGTATCAATAGTCTCGGGCAAGTCGTTCTCAACAGAGCATCCTGTCATCCCCATAGATTTGCTAGATGAATTCCATAAGGGTATCCATATCTTTTCCCCAACGCGTGGAACCTCGTCTGGCCGAGATTGAGTTGAGTAGAACGGGCATTCTGGCCACGATGGCAACTTGTCCCAGTTGACCAAGACGCAGACTTCAGTTTCACACCCCCTGGTGCAAGCTACGGTATGGCCATGACTAGATTGTCATTTGCATCAACAAGGGTTCACCTACCTTGACGATTACCCCATTTCCACTCATGTCACATGAGAGACCAACAGATGATGGATAGACCGCACTCAACACTCGACACGACTAAGTTAGAGTCCAGCAAGTGCATGATCTCGGACCCTTGAGATGTGTTGTCCGATACACGACCAAGCAAGACCCTCAAAGGGCCCGCTACGCAACTCTTTGACCTTGTGCCCAGAAGCTCCGCGGTAGTCAACGAGAAGGACGGCCCAGCCCTTGATTTGCGTTACATTTCCGGGGTGCGGAGCCCAAGATGAAGATGGTAATGTCTGTCCTTGACGGGTTGCCAGAATCATGTCATGATAAACTGGAAAGGGATGCGCAAAAAGCAAATTTGCCTCGAAATGATGTCCGCATGTCAGAGGGGACTGCCCCGGCGGAAGAAGAAGAAGAAGCAAACATGAAGGCCACCATATACAATCCCGCGCGCTAATGCAGCACTCGTGGGACGATTAGGCCACGAAACGTACGTGGAAAAAGAAAGGCAGCCGTTAGAGCATGCAGATATCATCCAACGGAAACGCAGATAGAAAGTTAACCCCAGAGACATGGATGAACCGTGATGGAGACTGCCCGGGAATAGGTGTGGTGATGTTCTCGCCAAAAGCTTCCTCGTCATGATCATGATCATGGGAATGGGAAACAAGATACCGAAAATCAAGGGCACGCTAGGTCGGCAGTTCTCCCATTTGTCTGACGCCTCTGGATGAAGTAAATCACTGCTTGGCACTATTCTCGAAGGTTTTTCTGGGACTGCCTATCATGCGTGGCGTTCACTATGATGCTCAGCCTGACTCATTACGATGGTCAGTGTGTTGTCTCGTGAACTGGCACGACTTATGTAACTTGTAGTCAAGGCGTGTGCTTGATCAGGGCCACTTGGTAATTACCATTCTTCATGGATGTGATTGTGATGGTGACAGTATAACTCCAAGCCCAACTTCAGATTGTGCCGGAATTGGGGGGGACTGTTCGCAGAATGAATGTTTCCTCCATGGACCGATGGACACGTCGATGATATTTCCTACTCCGTCCTTGACCTGGAAAGGCCAGCATCGAAGTGAATCGACATGTTGAAGTTGAGTGAAGGAGAATCAAGGGGCGTGCCTAGGTAGGTAGTTAGTGGGGTATCACCCAGCTTCCAGCCCAGCCAGGGTGCCACCCCGCCATGATATTGGGGGAGATGAGATACGATAACGATACGATACGATACGATGCGATTAGATGAGCCGAGATGCGATGACATTCTTGGGAGTCAAAAGCCCAGCAAAGTCTTTGCCGCACGAGAAAGTTTCTGGACAGAGAGCTGGGAGAGAGAGAAAGGGGCTTGATTCAGTTGCCTCCTCCCACCAATTGCTCTTTGCCATGTCGTTTGCATTGTATTTCCCTATCCATATTGCTTGCATCATACTTGTCAACGTCAATCATCCGGCACTGGTTGTGAGTAATTCGTAGCTTGATTGATGACTGGTCAATTTTATCGCATCTCATCCCTCCGAAGGAAAGTTTCCTATAACCGATACACAAGCTTTTCAGCATATCGTATGATTAATTGATCCATCACGCCAGCTCAGCTAACGTGATTGGTCCCAAGTTTGCTTTGAGAGAGTCTGTGGAAGAAGCAAAGAAGCCTCAGCCGGCTGAAAATAAGTTATCGGTCAAGTCTGGCTTCTAGCCAGGGTCGGCAAGGCTGAGACCACGGATCAGGGCCAGTGCCAGTGCCGGAAGAAGGAGAACCAAACTTCGCGTGCCATGGTACGGCTATCAACTAGGCGCCCAAGCAAAGATGATGCTCTATTAGCTTGAGAACACCCCTTTGGACTGACCAGCTAATGAACAGTTCCAGAGGTTGAGAGGTCTGGAGCGGAATACTGCCCGAAGCCATTGACGCCAATAAGTACTCCACAATTCAAGAACCAGCAACGAGAAGACTCCGTAAAACTGTCCATAGCGTGAATACCTTTGGTGGCGTACGCTTAGAGCTCGGTTAGAAGCTGCCTCCCAGCGCCGTTGACTCGTAAAACTCAAAGCCCAAGGCCAGAACGTGGCGGTCGCATGGTAGATTCTTCCTCACGGTCGATTTCTACACGGATGCAAATAACGTTCTGACCGCTAGCCTTGTCGCAAGCGATTACGATCCAACGAGGCTGACCAACCGTCAAAGCGGTCCAAAGCTAGGATGAGTTGGGCAGTCCGTGCAAGTGCCCGATAGTGGCTTTCTACAAAATCAGGCCACTCTTCAATGCCAAGGTTAGCAGAAAGCACCACACGAATACCCATGCGTACGTATGTACATACTGTGAAAACGTTATTGGGTGGTGTGGCTTGAAGGCCGCATCTTGCACCCTTCCTTCAATGATAGTGCAAATATGCTGTTGTACACTTGCACAAACACTATTAGCTCACAACTTTGAATAAAGGAGGGCCGAGAACTGCCAGTCAAGTCAGCGGTTGCCGAAATGGTGATTTGATGGACTGTTCTTGGCCGAGACTACATTGGCATTCATCCAAAGTTGATATTGACTAATGGTAGCCAATAACTTCCTTGCCAATTCTGACAAGACCACAAGAACCTTACTAGGTACATCACAACCCCCGGCGCTTATCGTGCGCAAGCGGGAGAGCGCAAACGACACAGACTTGTAGAACTGACTGGTGGGTTAAAGTAAGGTATTATAATACCGGCCGGTAGTAGTACGCGCTGTTTCCCTTTTTACCTGGACAGGAAGCTTGGTAGGTTCCAAGGGTCTTGCTGCATGTTTGACATGCTGAGCTAATGGACTTCTGCGATCGACGTATCCATGCGCGGGCCCAGGATCTCACATTTTTTCAGAAATCTCTTGTGTCTCCCTGCAGCCTGACGCAGTCCTTATCCTGCTATGCATATATCGGATCGAACTCATGGAGCATGAAAAGTTGGAAAGTGTCACTGTTATCGTGGACTTCGCCTGCTGGAGTAGGCCTCGGAACATCTTGCCCTCACCGAAAAGGGGTGTATGGAAGCACTGAAAGCGGTGTGGTGCTCCCGGGACGGGCAGGATCTCACTAGCGCACGGCGCCCTGGGATCAGACGATCGTACTGTCGAATCCGCCCCACAGCAAGCCAGATCCCAGGGTTCCCGCCATTCCGTCCTGGTGTTGATGGTCGATAGATCCCTGTCCTTGTTTCTCCTGACTGAGCTGCTCAATGGGAATCCATTCCTTTGGAATGATTGCACGATAAGTTGTGTCAGATGCTTCGCCGCTGGTCTTCAGCCTAAATATTAATACATGAGTATTGTGCCTTCTTCACGATCGTGGTATCTGATATGGTGGTGACATGCACAAATCCCTCGCGAGTGGCAAGCAGCTCACAAAATCCGTTTAATATCTGACTGCTCAATATGATGACCAACTAGCGACCTTGACCGAGCGGGAATCTGGCGTTTGGAAGAGCCACGGGCAACTCCTAAACTCTCACCGATCGCTTCGGGCGCAACCCACCCCTGTCAACTCACAAGACAGAGTAGGACTTGGCGTAGCATTGGAATCCGTCACCAGCACTGGGGTGGCAGGGTGGACAGCTCCATCTGCATCTCCGTGTGCGCCTCGGCAATGTTTCGAGGCCAAGGACTCTAGGCAGACCCAGAAAAGGAATCGATCTGGGGCCTCTTTGTGGAAGCACGGCCACGTCATTGTACCGTGATCCGATCGGCTGGCGTTGGTTGAATGTGCCGTGGGGACGGTCTTACTTCCCCCTAAAATTTGCTCTGCTTATGAGGACCGAACATCCAATCAACGATCGTTGTCAGTCCGCACAACGGTCGCAAAGGTGTTGACGGTACTCTGTAGTCGCCATCGCGAGATGCTTGGTTTCGAGAATATCACCATGTTTCGTTGCCGGCAGTTGACAAGGCGTCGCATGTTATGCTACTGTTTCCCGGCATCTTATTAGAGCTAATTAGCTTTACACAGCACATATGATTAAACGGCGGAGGCCTCATGCTTGATTGTGTCAAAACGCTCATTCAGAAGAGGGTGTGATTGCCTGTTCAATTTGACACGGCATCTCAGATTGAGTCTGGGGTTTGCGACGCATCATGCACGATGTGAAAGTACTGCCGAATGACTCGCCATATCACATTGCTGATGCTGCGCCTATCAGCGTCTCCAGAAACACTGTAAGAAAGTGACAAGCATGTCTGCAAATCAGCTCTCGAGAAGGGGCTGGCGATGAGCTGAGTTTTGTCAATCCACGTTGTTCGTTGCTTTTTTGAGTGCTGTGCATCATCGAGACCGTTGGAATCGAGAGGCTGCAGCGCATGCTTAGGTATGTATGCCAGGACGGGCGCGGTTGGCCAAAGAATATTGAGTGGTAGGGATGTGCCGTTAACCAACCACTTATCACATCAGATCTGTTTTGCGTTAATTACGAACGGGTGAAAGAGACCTTGCCAACGCCCGTCACATTGGTCCGGTTGGGGTCATTTAGGTTAAGTTAACTGTGCGAGATGTACCTCAGAATACCTGTTTGTGGTTAAACTCTCGGCGAATATTATACGATATCTGTGCCGTGAGAGCACCCCCGGGTTTTGGCTAGTCTTGGGACCTCCTGTCAGAACGACCATACTAACATCCGAAAGGAAAGCAAGGGAAGGGGGGGGGGAAAGGGCTCACCGTCGACATGTGTCTGAGTTTGTTGCTCAGCAGTGAATCCTTAATGCATAAGGTTCCTTTAGGAAGAAATGCCCTGCTGCACTGTTAGTTTTGTCAATCAGGAGAACTTAGAGAGTGACTTTCATACGAACTTTCTCTGGGCCCATATAGAGTCGATTTGCGAAGATCGAAGGGAGGCCAGTCGATGGCCAGGGGGGCCCTGGCGGAGGGCTGGAAGCCGGGGATTAATGGAAACTTCCAGGCTCCTGTACTGTACTGTACTGTATGTCTGTATGTACATGTAGAGAGCAGCGGCGCTTGCATGAGATCCATCGGGGATGATTTACCAAAGTGACACTTTAGGTATCCATGCCGGCAACCACTCTGTCACTTCCGATAGCTCGCGGTGATCAACATCGGTTGGGCTGGCGCAGGTTTGAGGCCAGCCGAAGTCGGATTGAACATCAGCATTCAAGTTTCAACATGGCAGCGAGATGACTCTGCCTATACGGAGTAGTTCAAAATGATACTGAGTGCCTATCATTTCACTGCTGATGACGATTTGCACTCAAAGAGGCGTTTCGCCTTTGACCAGATGTCTCATGTGGTAAGGATTTAGAATATTGAAAGCTGATTCTCAAACGAGTTTCGATGGCGAATTGAATAGTCAACAACGAGGACAAGAAGGGCCGGGAGGTGTAATCAAGAGTCAGTTGCTGGCCATTATCGTTGCACCACAACAGCGCGCGCTTTGATCCTGTCTCGATGTATCCGTAGAGTTGATAGAACGCGGGCCGGCCATGAGGTGGTTCCCATGGTAGAGTTTGGTTTAGTACCTAGTTGAAGTTAGGTTAGGTTAGTACCTAAGGTAGGTAAACCTGCTGTCATAATAATTTGGCATCCATGGCACGAACTGCCCAGTAAAGAAAGAAAGGACAAGGAAGCCCCAGCGGGAGATTGTCCCGTTTTTCCCGTAATGGAAACTCAACGGGGTCGGGTGCCTGACTCCTCAGGTAGGTAGGCTAGGGGGGGAAATAAAAAACGAGACTGGATTTGGTGGTAGATCGGTGGATTTTGGTGTAAGCCAGTCTCGTTTAATTTTTCCCCCCGAGGGTAGGAAGGCTGCGCTGGAAGGATCCAACAGAACAGAATGCCATAGGTACCTACCTACGGAGCCTACCAACAGCAAGCAAGCAAGACCCTGTGGGTGGTGCTATTAAGAGTGACACAACGTTCATGGACTTCATTGTAGCATCGTTATGTGAAGTTAGAACCTTCATAATCAAAGTCTTTTTCCTTTAGACGAGACCAGCGCGATTGACAGACAATTTGCAGATCCCATTCGGTAAAC
>JABEEJ010000827.1:0-16022 GCA_013363135.1 Fusarium brevicatenulatum
ATGTCGATTTGGCCTTCTGTACTGACAGGATAGCGGTATTTCCTTAAGCCTTCATCGTATATGATAGATGGAGGCGATGCAATAGTATATCAACGAGCCTTGAATTATGGAGAAGTTCAATGGCATGGCTGGAACCTATCATCTTCATTACCCTACCCCAAGCGCATCCGCCCGTCGAGGCAAACCTTCTCGAAGCTTTAATTACCCCACAAACTGATATAAGTCAACCAGGCCCACAACATTCAAAAGAGACAAAAAATAGGCAAAAAGACATACAACACCGGGGATTCGCTGGTCGTCACCGACCCAACTACTAATCCAGCGCTTCGCAGCTTGACTATGGGAGAGCGGACGGGATCCCGTATTTTCTACGAGCTTTGGTCGTATGTGATAGACTGTGGTGATGCAACAGTATATATCGACAAGTTTTGAGTCATGCAGGAACCCCGACTGGAATATCTATCACTTACGCTCACCCGATAGCCAGATGGCAGATAAACATTGCCTTTTTATTTCTACTGTAATTCTACAGTGTATTCCGTGCCCAGTAATGTCTCCTCCATCTAAGCCTGCTCTAATCATCGAAAACTCCGTATCGACCGCCGAGATTCTTCTATCTGAACCGTCGATCAACACCCAGCATGTTCTTCCAGCAAGGCTGATCCGCCCAAAGTAAGTTAACCAAACGGTGACTCTCAACCAGCACAAAGCATTCAAAGACATCCCATACGAATACAGTATCAGTCGCCACCACCACCACAACCTCCTCCACCGCCTCCATCGAAACCACCAGAGTCAAAGCCACCGGAGTCAAAGCCACCAGAGCCAGTGTGGCCGAAATCATAAGAATGCGACCCATAATCATGACTATGGGAGTTGCTATGACTGTGACTGTGACTGTGACTGTGGCTAGTATCATCGCCGTGGCCATGACCAAGCGACCACCAATGGCTACGGCCGGCTGAAGCCGAACTCGAACCAGCGCCGTGGTGGTTATTTGTCGAGCTAGAACCTGCGTTCTCGGTGGACAAACCTCCGGGATTGGAGATACCCAAAGTGTTATCATGTTCAGAAGAGTCGCCTCGGTTAGACCCTGAGCTGGCCCCATGTACATGAGTAGATACGAAGCCTTGGCCCACGTTGAAGTCGGCGACTTGAGGAAGAACGGTGGTATCGACGGCCTTACCCTTGGAATCACTCCTCCTAGTCTTATCTGAAGCAAAGGCGATCTTGGGCGACGAGGCACCATTAAATACCCCGATGGGTCTCCCGCTCTGGAGCCTGGCGTCCAGTTCGATTCCGTCCTGGTCCGCCTTCTTCACCACGCGCTTGTTTTTCTTGGAGCGGAAGAGATTCGCGAACTTGATCCATAGTTGCCTCAAGTTGTCCGAGCTACACATGATACAAGGCATGCGGAAGAGTGTTCGGAAAAACGACCCACAACTCTTCTTGTCTTCCTTGAACTCGCCAGTGCGTCTCTTGTCGAGAAGATCTCGGAGTACGAGTCCCATGAAGAGGCCCAAGATGGCTGCGAGAAGTGCCAAGGCAATTATGCCGTCCCTGTTGGGGTAGAAGATCGGAGAGTCATGGGCTTTGGTGATGGTGTTGTTTTGTGAGGCTTCGGTGGTGTCGTTGTTTTGTGTCCAGTTTCTGGCGACTAATATATGGGTTGGCATGGTCAAGCTGCTTCTGACTCTTGTAGATAATGAAGGGATGACGACATTGGGGTCCAGAACTGTTAGAGGCTTTGAGGACAACATGATCGCGGATACGAAGTTGATGAAAGTGATGTTTGCTGAGCCCAGAGTCCAAGAAGAGCATGTAATCATGAGAGGCGGAAGGGCTTGAGGATAAACGGAGAGAGAAGTTAAGAGTCGAAGGAGAGAAAAGATACAACGTTTTTAAAGATGTCAATCTTTATGCCGAAAGGTTCATTTCAAAGTTTATGAGAATATTGGATGTTGCGCGCACGAAAGCTTCGTGCTTGAGGAGAGTTACCTTGAAGAAACTCACTGCGTTATACTGGGGACAAGGCATTGGGTGCATTGCCTCCCACTCACAGACTTCCTCCTTCTTTTGGAAGCCAGAATGATTTAGACTTCTTGAGAAGTCACGATGACTTCAGATACAAAACCTTGAGGAAAGAACCTTTTCGTTGTAATGTTTTTCGCTTACCATGTTGAACCAAGATGTCTTTACGACAAGCAGCAGACTCTATGGACCACACATTGGCCATGATTATTATATTCGACATATTTTCAAATGAAAGTAGTTCAAATGATGAATGGTATTGTTTTGACTTTCATCCACCATAGTTAAAGAACTGAATGCTGTGCACAAGGTGTAAATGCTGTTGCATGATGGAGGGTTCGCATCAAGTGATTGATATGATAAGTGAAATAACTTCCAAATAAAGATTAGCAGCAAAGAGATACTCAAAGAAGAGACGACAATACACCTCAAGCAATAAGACTGGAACTTTCCGCTGTCAAATACTGTACGGGCAGTAGAGCAGACTACATGAGTCGTACGACTGACGTTAGGGATTGCCTAACCTGTACTTACCTCATACTAGATGTCTTATTTCTAAGTCACCAGACGGACCAAAGTTTATCTTCTCTGCGTAAGCTTTAGCACAAGAAACGACGACTTGTTTAATAATCCCTCACATCTTGGACCTCGCATTGTTTAATTGCCTATCCCTTGATCCAATCCCTATAGAGAAATGGGTACAGCCTGCGCCAGTGCCAGTGACAGGGCAGTGACAGCGACAGCCTCAGTGTCAGAGTCAGCGTGGCCGCAATGGGGACTCCAGTATCATCATCGCCCTCTATATCACCCTCCACATCCGTAACCTCCCTCCTCCGTCGCGTCGGCTCAATCAAGACCAAGAATGACATTTCTGAACGTCTCGAGACTCTGAGGATGAGTGCGTCTCCAGTCTTTACCTCTGCATCACAAACCCAACAACTCGGCTGACTTCATAATGCCCCTTCAAGGCAGTGCCAAATCGCGCACAAGAAGTGTTTCTAATCCATCATCTTGGAGGAATCGTTCGCAACCTTCTACGCCTGTTGCCGCTGTGTTTCCTGGTCTGGGTGTGTCGCAGAGTGCGCATCGCCAAGGGCTCCCGGCTTGGGATCGGACACTCGATGCTGTGTATCACGGCGCTTTTGAGAAAGCGAGTTTCGAAAAGGTGCTTAATTCTTTTTATGAGAATCACGCGAGAGAGAAACCAAGTTCAGGGTATTTCCGACTTCCTGATTCTGTGCGGTACCGGATCTGTCGCTATCTACTCCCGCCTTGCGACAAGCCCCTGCGTTTGAACAAACATGCACTTAGCCGTGATGTTTGGCGCAAAGAAGACTTTGAGTCACCTTCATCGACATTACTGCAAATAGCTTCTTACCTTGAAGTATCTTTTGCATTTCGCGCGGACATTCTTGTCGCATTTCTGCGGAACACGAAACTACACGCCGTCTTGTCGCCATTCACTGGACCGAGAGTGAGCCCACTTGCAACAACATGGCTTAACAACTACGGCATGTACGCAAGCAACATCGTCATCGAACTCGACATGACGCATTTGGGCTGCGGCTCTGATCCTGGGGCTGTAGCGCTGTCGCCGAATGTTGAGCAGATCGAGAAACTGCTCCAAGATTTCATCAATGCACAAATGAAGCGAAAGGAGTCGTGCCCCATGGAGAGCCTGATTCTCCTCTGTCGACGCTTCCACGGAAAACGACCCCAAGCAGCCATCGTCTCGCCGCCTCGCGCAATCAGTAGTCGGCCAGGCTCGCGCTCGGCATCGCGATCAGCATCGCGAAGCGCCAAAACACCAGAGCCGTACAGTCCAACAGCGACAACACCCCGACGATCTAACTTCGACGAAGACCCTGGAGGCCTACGAAGTCCAACGTTTCCCGATGCCCCCAGTCCAACCCATCCACCTGTAGCACCTGTGGAAGAGTATTGTCCCGACTCTTACCTTAATTTCTGCAACAATATCCTGCACCTCAAGGGTCGCATCGGTTCGGTTCGCATGTGCGGCTTCAGCGAGAGCTACACAGCGCCATTCATGGGGACGTTGTTCTCGAATAACAGCAAAATTACGAAGAGCTACGCATACCGCGTTGCGCCATCTACGATATGGCCTAAATTAGTCGGCCAGAAGTCCTACATCGATACTGGGAATGGAAATCTCTCGCTCGACGACCACGCAGTCTCCGCTACCAACGACATCCCCAGCACCTTGCGCATCTGGGAAGGCTGTGTACAGCTTCCTCCTCCTCAAATCGACGCAAACGGAGATATGCTCCTCCCTGCCATCGTGGGCGATCTACAGAAGCTGAGGGGCAGTCGTGAGAGAAGTGCGACTAGCTTATCGGAGCGGACAAGTGAGGATCTACGAAAGGAGGGCTCGAAGGGCGATACATTGGACAAGAGGACTATTGCGTGGTTCAAGAGCAATTACGGCAAGGGGAAGCTCAAAAAGAAGAAGAGAGTGTTGAGCAGAGACGCTGCGACAACGTATTGACGCGGCATGTAGCTGAAAATTGGAGAACAGATGATGTGTACGATATATCCAACGATGATTATGATAGGCCGTTTAGATTCATCAGGTCATACGAGCACAACTCTTCGTGCCATCTACAGAAACAAAAGAACTCTAACTAGACTCCGCCTTTTCATGGACAAATATCCTCACTGCTTTTGTAGAGACTATCAAGAGTTAGCAACAAACCCTCGATTCTAAGTATGGGCATGGTATGTAAACTTACGATCGCAAACTTGCTTCTGGCCCGAATTTTACCTCCGAAAAACACCAGAACCCAGGGAATAAGTGTCAGAACTGCCGCAATACCACCCAGAACACAACCAGCGTTTCTCAAACCGAGATTGTCAAACATGATGCCCGTCAACACAGGGAATATGCCACCGAGCACATTACGACAGAAGCTCTGTGCGGCAAGGGCTGAAGAGGCGTACATGTGATATGTATCAGCAAGGTAGTTGAACGTAGCAAGGTAGACAGAGTAAATGCCCCAATTTGCGAAGCCAATACCAATAGCTTGGGTATAGTGACTCGTGCTAATGGGACTCAAGAACGCGACGAATAAGCCAGCGGGGAGTAAGAGGGCAGTGAGACACGAAAAGTACAGTCGTGCTTCGGGAGAATCAGCAGGGAAATGCTTCCTCATGAATCGCCAGAAGCGGTAAACCTCCTTCTCGTCAACATGTCCGCTCCAAAGAGGATGTTTCATCAGATTCTCTTGAAGAATGCCGACCACAGTCGCGATGATAGCAGATGCCATCATCGCAACATAGATGCGCATCGACATGTTGAAGTTATCGGAGTAGAGATACGGTACAATGGAGAAGGAGAGGTAGAGGACGGCCCAAGAGAAGGCAGCCCAGAGGGAGAAGAAAAAGACAACTGGTTCGGTGAACAAGAGGTGAAAGGGACGCATGATGGAGGTGGCCATCATCTGTCGAAGAGGAGGCCTTTGTTCGTCTGCTTCAACGAGCCATCGTATTCTGCGTAGTTGTGTTGGTCTGTTGTACTCGAGCATCGTTTCGTGTCCTGGCATTGTCTTGACGCTTGAAGATGACGAGCTGCAGGTATCTTCTCGAGTGTCGGACACCCAAAGTCCATAGACACCTGCATCCTCAAGCTGTTGATACCACTGGTTCAACTTCTTGGCTTTGCGTGAAAGCAGAACCGAGCCTCTTGTCTCTTTGAACGAGATCAATATGGCCACCAACAGCAGTCCATCAAGAATGACTTGATGCCAGAAAGACCACTTCCAAGCCAAAGTGTCATCTTCAAGATCGTTGACAAAAGCAGCAGACACCAAAGGCCCAAGGCCTGTTCCAAACAGTACAAAGCCACTGAAAAGAGCCATCGGGGTATTCCTCTCCTCCTTCTCCCACAGATCAGCAATGACACCGCCTACGACGGAACTGAAGACGGAACCGCCAACACCAACGAAAAAGCGGGCGATTAACATGCCGGCCAAGTTGGGCATAACAGAACAGATGGCTTGGGAGATGACGAACACAAAACCAGCGAGAATGAAAACAGGACGTCTACCCCAGATCTCAGAAATGGGAGCGAGGGCCATGGGCGCAATAGCAAAACCAGCACAGAAAGTCGTGATTCCGGCGAGTGTAGCCGTATGACTTGCCCCAATATCTCTAGCCATTGCTCTTGAGGGTGGGGAGTAGGTACCAGCAGTATATGCAGTCAGCATTGTCGCGATGCACGAGAGCGCGAGGAAGATGTTTTTGCGTGCTCGCGGCAACGTGAAGGGTGAAGCGTAGGGTCGAAGATCTGGACATGGTGGGAGAGTTTGTGTGGGATTTGAGTCTGATGAGGGTGGTGATGGTAGGGGAGTGTCGAGTGTTAGATATAGATAGGATATAGGGTCTTCACTACCAAGATTTGGTTGTGCTGATGAAGGCGGGAGGGTACTGGGCCCAATCTCGAGGTCGCCTTGGCCCTGAAAGGAAGCACCCGCAGTCTGGATCTTATCAGATTCGATCATATCGATAGTTCGTGATGTTGACTATCCAGAAACCGACAATTTATACAGCAGCGAGGGGAGTCCAACGACACCCGAATATTTCACCAGACACACAGCGGTGAGAGGGAGAAGAGCAGAATGAATGGGAGACACAAGGGCGGATTATGATTACAATAAGTAGAGGAGAGGAGCAACGACCGTGTTGTATCCGGAGCGTAAACCCGGGATTATCAAGGGCTGGGTGAGGGTCAAAAGGCGGGATACCAACGGGAATAATGGTGTCTTGGCGCTGTATCCGCCTGCTAGGCCCACGTTTGAGGTGTGACTCGGACACTGGGAAACGCTAACGGGGAATACATTCTCTCCGATGGGTCATGGAGGACATGTTCTGTGCGGCACGGCCAGGTTGAGAGACAGGGACGTCAGCGGGAGGGCAGTGATATCTCAGGTTGATCAGTGGTTGCGTGTAAGACAGGGACACCAGCTGAAGAAACACAAAACTTTCACCGTTGTTACAAGGTCAGTTGCAACAGTAACAAGAGAGGATGTTGGGAAGATCAAGTTTCCCTCTCCCTCTCCGCTCCTACGTATACGACCTTTGGCACATAACCCATCCGGGGACAATCCCGTAGTCATCCATCATAGCCCCGGCACCAAGGCATCGGGAACAAGACGGACGTGAACAAAGCCAAACGCTAAACCCCTAGACCAAGCCTCTTTCGCACGCCAAGTTCCCCACGTCACCAAACGACCTGCTGGATATTGAGATGCCGTTCCGGCAGCCACTTGTTTAGGAAAGCCACGCTCGGATGATAAGAGCCGAGAGGATTTCCAATTGGACCATGTACCCGAGGAATAAAACAGTCTCGACCTTTTGAGGGGGTTCGTTCGGTAATAAAGCAGAGACTGCTTTTTAAACATCCTGCTATTACCGGATGAGATATCTCGTCTGCAGATCTGAGATTCCACACCCCGCACGCACACAATTTGGCGAAATCTGGGCATACGTGTACGTTTAGTGGACGGGAAAAAGATCCTGCGCTGCCATTCATGCGTGGACGGTACCGAGGATCTGTAACTGGAACTGTGTCTTTTGTGACAGGCTTCAGATCCATGGAAGAGGAGCGATGATGAACGAGCACGTGAATGCTCATGTGACCGGGTTCTCCGCTGTTGCAGCCATTACTCATTAGGCTCATGCTTAGATTGCTTGAATGATTCAAACGATGTGAAGCCACAAAAAGGGATCTTTGGGGACGAATGAGAGACAGATCCGAAAATAAGTGAGGATACGATGCATTACCCGAAACACGAGATCGAAGAAGCTTGTTTCTTTTCTCCCTCTTTAGGTTATCATCCCGAGATCTAGAGTTCTATTTTCACCCTGGCCAGCCTTATCTCTAATTACCCTCCTAGTCGAGATCGTCAACACTTGTTTGCTCGTTCCCCTTCTCATCAATCTTTGGTCCCAACCGCTCCGTCGCCACCTTCAACGCTCCATCCCCATCAAACTCCTCATCACCCTCAGTAACCTTCTCAGGTTCTTTCAAAGAATCCTGTGCCCCCTCCTTCAATGACCCATCCTCATTTACATAATCCTTGTGATACAGCGAGAACAGAATCACGAGGTACGGCTCCCCGGTCTCCTTGTTGCGCAAGACATATCTGAGTTGATGTGAGCGTTTCGGGCCGGGCCTGTAACGAGTGTAAACGCAAAGGCATGGAATGAGTGTGACAAAATGACCCCGGTGTTGTGGAAAAGCAGGGTGTTGGCTTACCTGAGACCTTGACCGTCCCAGTACTTCATGATAGGTAGCTGGAAGCCAGGTAGGTTCAACGCGAGGTCTGAAAAGTTGAGATACGGATTGAAGAAGTCAAAGCCGTATGTCTGATCGTACTCAAACACCCACTTCTCTTTGGCGTCAGCTCTGAGAGCCCACTTCATTCTCGCCTTGCTGGTAAGAGGAGCGCCGACTTCCTCACGAGCTTCGAGGCCATCTTCATCACCACCCTCTTCGAACCAAAGACCACCCTTCTCTTCATCAAACTCGCCTTTGCCCACATGAATAGTGTTGAACGAACTCAACGCGGGGCCGTACAAGAAGGGCTTATCAGCATACGCATCGCCATCCAGACCAGGATCAATCCACCAGCGCACTATACTCATAGCCGTGTTGAAACCAGGCGGTAGACGATCTCGAATGGGATGATCAAAGTCATTGCCGAACTGAAGATCCGTGGCCTTGATACCATTGCTCTCATCATTGGAGGGCTTCTTTGGTGTGAAGCGGAATGAGATGCTGTATTGATCCCTGTTGTAGGCGTGAGGCTCGGTTGAGAAGTATGGTGAAGTCGTTGGTGAGTTGCGAGGAAGGCCTTTGTAGTCGTTGACGCGAACGTTGAGCTCAATATCAGCGCGATCGCTCTTGATGGTGATGGGCTTGGCTGTGTTGACAGGGACCTCGACCTGTTGGGCTTGATCGTAGTCGGGACCAGCTGTGATTCGAAGGACGTAATTCTCGGCCATTTTGTTTTTATCTATTGTGTATCTTCTATATCGCTTGTAAGTGTGTTCAAAAACAATCGCTGTATCAAGAATGAAGGCGATTATGGATGACGTAACCAATTCCGTTGGTGAGACTAAGATCAAGCAAGTCGATGTTGGTGCTGTATGTAAGATGAAAAGCCCAACTGCTGAACAATGGAAATGGAATAACTAACAATGAACGAGTCTACTCTAGTTTTATTGTCGACTTCGATAGTGGCGTTGATAATGGCCTTACAAGTATGACGTGAGGGTTTTTTCACCTCTCATACTGCGTTTTGAGACCCCATTCATTGGGTCAACCACGCCAGCCTAAAAGCAGCCTCCGCCATCGCATCGCATCGTTCCCTACGGAATCATCACAGCAAAATGACATGGGGATGAGGCTCAATTCTATGCGGTGTCATTGACAGTCACCACAAGGTCAAGTCAGCTGGTATTCGTCGCTGTGCACAGCATATTTAGCGGCATGGGGAGAGAAACACGCTGTCATTTCTCATGTTAGAGGATGCGTTTTTTAGATGGCATTGCATGATCGCAGCAGATTCGTCAGTTTGGCCGTCTAATTTGAGCCTCATCAGTCGAATTATCGACTTCTTGTCGTCCGAGGTGTTGCCAGTTTTGGTCGGAGAATTGAACGCCTTGGGTTCTGCCTCAGGCCGATGTGGCGCTTCTGCCTGCTTTCCATTTTCACCCTCCCAGTCTCGTCTCACTTCTCACTCAACAAGGTCTTCCCCAATTTTGGGTCCATCGAGTCTCCTCCTAAACAGATGTTAAAGTAAACATATCATCAACGCATCTCAATACCTTAATTTTTCATCATTTCCAACACCCTCTCTCACTTTCGCATCTTCTCTTGTCTAAAGGTCTCTGTTTTAATATGCGCAATATCTCACTTACCCTTACAATGAGCAGCAAATCGAATGACATTCATCCTCAAAAGAAATATTCAGCACAAATTGCTTGCATATGATCGTTCTCTTAGCACAATGTACCAACACCCTCTATATACACCTCTCCAATTATTAATAGCTTCGTTGCTCTTCAAAACGTTGCTCAGTTCATCATGCCAGTTCATTAACGCCAGAACTCAGACCTATACAGATGTTGCCAATACTACCTTCACTTCACCATCACGCATCCTTCATCACTCGCGAGACTTGTCGGAACGCACTTTCGGATACTGTTTGGTCCTGTGCGATGTGCGCCAGCGCATTTATCACTGTACTCGTCAGCAAGAGAAGGGGGCCTCTTGGCCATGTAAGTATTAACATACTCTGCACGTCCATTTTGGATCTTGTCGCCAAGTAGAACTCTTGGTTTATCCTATCTTGTTCATGCTCGCCCGAGCCATGGCATGGACAAAACTCAAAGTCTGTCGACAGTGGAGGCAGATCTGGCGTGGAGAGTCGAGTGTCCCTGGGTGTCTCAGGGCACCAGTCGTCTGCGAGGACGACTCGCTCAGGGTTGTGCCACTCTACTTCCAGGTGACTTGGTTCCACGGGCGCTGTGTGGCACCAGGACCCCGCGTAAGCAAAGCCTCCGTCATGAGCGAGATGGGACGGTTGCCGGCTGCCTCGCCAGTTATCAATGGCCGCCTCAAGTGAGACACCATATGGCTCGGGCGGAGCCGTCTGATAGAGCTCATATTCTGGCTCCAGACCAGGTGAGGACACCTGGGCTATGTTTGAGCACTGATCCCAGTCTGGCAGCTGGTATAGGCCAGGCGTTCTGGGAACTTCATCCCGAGGCCAAGCATCCGCTTCTTCGATCCGCTGAACACGGCGAGGGATCTCAGCCAGGCGGCGAGCTCTGAAAGCGGCACTGCCAATAGCAGGGTCGTCTTGGGTCTTGCGCTTCTTTGAATGGGGTTTCTTTTCAGTGATCCAGCTCTGGGACGACAGCAGGACACTGCTTTGTGTAAACTCCGGGGCGGAAGACGACAAGGGAGGAATCCGGGAAGAACGACGAGAAGTCATCTCATCTTTGTTGAGGAAAGGATTGATTGCCATGCTAAGTGGAAGGGGACGTTCACAAGTGTGATGGGATGTATGGAGATCAAGTGAGAGCAGCAGCAATGTAGGACAAGTGTGGATGCAAGGTTGTCCTACTTGGACTTAAAGGGTTCATGAACGCTATCAAGTGATGCGGTGAGATGCAAATGCGATTGGGAAGATTTTTTTGATGGGGTTTGGATGGGGAGAGTGAAGTGATACGAAAGGGGGAGAATGAGAGAAAATGGTCGAGGGGGGAGGAGGACTATATATGGGAGGCCCAGGGAACGACACTCCTGCTTCCCCCGCATCGTCCAATCACAGTGCAGTATTCACAACCTCTCACAACCTCACTCCTAGCCTATCCTACCCCCCACGCTTCGGCACATCAACTATCATTGTCTTTCTACTCCTCACACCTCATCTAAGTCGACGACGACAAAAGATTGGCTATTTCTGTATACACGATCACCAATTGTGTCGTGTCAGACACCGGAAGATAATAATGCTGGGCCATTGACAACTGACTACCAGAAGATTTGTGCGTGACTCGACTCTTTGCAGCGTCGTTCGGGTCACCCGATGGCATTGGGTTGTTCTACTTCACTTGAAGTTGTTTTATGTTTCCTCTTTCCTCTTCATTCTCCATGCCCAACAAGCAAGGCCGGTCAAACATATCGGGTTGACTACTCCGCATCTATCACAATGTCGGTCATACAGCCCGAGTGTATCAAGGCCGCTGCGAGCGCCAACGCATTTGCAGCATGTCCCCTCCTACGTGGGTGCGGTCGCATGTGCAACGTCGATATGCTTCTGCAATCACCCGTTGTGTCTGGATTGTCCAAGGGTGTGTGCAGATGCTCGATGATATTGGTGAAGGGTCCTTGTCTACCTATCATGCTTCACTATGCGAATCACTTGAAGAAGCTACCTGCATGCGTGGGTTGTGCATTATCGACACGGCTGACTATGCTACGGCAGCGATTGTGTATAAAAAAAATGAAGAGATATTCCCTCCTGCTTCGTAAGCCTCGCACCATTGCGTGTGAAGTTTCATGTAACTCCGATTGTGTGTGTATACCGACGAATCCGAGATCCTGTATTTTCGGGAGAATGCGTAATTGAGCCGCCCGGACTCGTGTAATACCAACTGGCATAGTACCCAGAAATGGAAAAGGGTAGGGACAGAAAGGGAGGTTGCAGATACTGATGGTTCGCAACGTCTTATTGTGAAAGTGTGGTTGGATGAATGTGGTGCCTGACAGTTCTCACTCCACAGTCCCAGTACTGGCTGGGTACTTACAAAATGCAGCGAGGATGTGAGGAGAGGAGGTAGAGAACCGGTACCCACACAGCCACACTCTGTGAAACCTGGCGCATGGGGATACGGCGTAAGCATTGTACAATCTTCAAATTCGGGTGACAGTTGGTTAGGCTCAGATGTGGTTCAGAAAGCTGGGGAACAACTTTGATGGATACAATTGGATGGAATCCCACGTATTTGGCTGCCTGCACATGCGCAAACCTCGTCCTCTGTGTTTCCTTTCTGAGACTTGTCATATGCCACAGGATACCCGCATTGAGAGCTTGACGGACATGAACACGACTTCTAGCCAATTATACAATACCCAGCTGTAGTGTCACCAGATTGTGCTTCTAGGGCTAGGAAACGAGTTCTCGTATACGCCGATATCAGTAATCACCCATCTCGTCGTTGCGATAGACTTCGTGGAGAGGCTGCAGTTTCCCCTAGTACAAGATTCAAGGCCCCTGCATGGATCCGAAAAATACAGCCCCCGACCTGTTATCTTGAGCTGTTGACGTGCGACGTTATTCGTGATACTCATGGTTATTTGGAATTGCTCATAGGGTACACAACAGCACGGCATTGATTTCAAATACTTTTATATTATTAGAAAGGACAATTGACCTAATGAACGAGTTTGCTGCTTGGTATACAAAGGGTCCTTTGTTCTGATGTTGAGATGAAGTCGTTGTAGATCGTGGGGTCAAGTCTTGGTACGGCCCGCCGAAGCCTCCACTGACGGACCGCCCCACCTGCCCACCATCAGTGGAGTGGACCGCCGCATGGCACTGACTGACTGCCCGACTTGAGTGAGTTCTTCATTGACTCACACGAGCCACAGTTCAAGCCACAATCCTTCCGTGTTTGCGACCCTTGTACTGCTTCAGGCAATGGCTCATCCTACCACCATCGCCCCAACAGAAGAATGTGTTCAACAGACCACGTCACCGATCTTTTCCTCTTTTCCAAACCAAACTCCAATCTACTCGACTCCCATGAAAACCACCAAATTCTTGTTTCAAAGCATATAGCCCGGTTTGAACCGGCCAGTGTCATATCATCATGATCGGCACATCATTCGGTGAATGGGTGTTTATCCGTTTATCCATCGCCTTCTTTCGCTACACGCCTCTAATTTACATCTTTCTCATCCTATCCCTCCCTCTCATCCAACCTGTATCCGTCGTCTTCCCATTTGTGTGTGTTCTGCTTGCTGCGCTGTTGGCAGAAGCGGCATTCTATCTGTTTATATATAGACCATACCTGCAGCGGCTCAAACAGGATGCAGTCCACCCAACAGCGCTGTCGCGCCAAGACCGAAATGCCCTATTTGAGCGATGTTTCGGGAACGTGCCGTCTTTGGAGATTTATCTGAGATGGTGGTTTCTTGACGCAGATCCCAAGGAGATACGGAGGGAGAATGTGAGAGAATTCATGCTATGGGCTTTCTTTGAGAGGGGGGGTGGTTCAGGGTTGGTGGATGATGAGGAGGCGGTTGAGGAGGAAGTTGAGCACTATCTGGGCCTTGTTGAACAACGACTCGGTCGTAAATTCGAGGAAGGGCGGGGCAACGTCAAAAGCCTTCGTCTCACGATTGATGGTATCACAACAACATATCGAAGTCTTGTTTGGTATATTATCATCTTCTTCCTTGATCAGGCTACCCATCTTGCATTTCGCTGGCACGGATTCGACTTCCACCGCCGGCCTCGCTCCTCTGCACTTCGTGTATTCCCCCCACGGCCCCAAGAGCTGTTCCCTGGACCCAAATCTCCGTCCACGCGGTTGAGTTACTGGCACCGCCCTCATACAGCTGAAGATAAACTCCCTGTTGTCTTCTTCCACGGCATCGGAATCGGTTTATGGACATATGTTCGTTTTCTGGCAGGTCTTCATAAAACTGGTGACGGAAACGGGAGTGTTGGTGTCATCGCCCTTGAGATATTACCCATCTCATTCCGCCTCACCCCAGCTATTCTCGACAAGACCGAGTTCCTGGCTCACATGACATCCATCCTGGAACACCACTGCTGGCACAAATTTGCCCTGGTGTCACACTCCTACGGTTCCGTTCTGACAACCCACATGCTCCACGACCCAAGCTTCCAACATCGTGTGCCCTCGGTTGTCCTCATCGACCCTGTGACCATAATGCTACATCTTCCTGATGTAGCGTACAACTTTACTCGAAGAAAACCCAGGAGGGCAAATGAATGGCAACTGTGGTACTTCGCTAGCACCGACCCGGGCGTTGCGCTTTGTTTGGGCAGACATTTCTTCTGGCGTGAAAATATCCTGTGGAAAGAAGATCTGTTGGGGACTCAAAGTGACGGCCATCATGCAAGGCACGTTGCCGTTACGCTGTCTGGTCGCGACCTCATAGTCGACACTACAGCAGTTGCAGAATATCTGGGCGTTGATCTTGGCATCGGCCGTAACGGCATGGTAGCAGAGTCGCACGATGGCGTTGAAGTAGTCATGTTCCCGAAACTGGACCACGCGCAAGTGTTCGATGACCGTGTTAGTAGAGAGTCGGTGATTCAGATGGTTAGATCGAGATGCGCAAGTTAGTGGATGGTATCTCAAGAATAGCCGATGAAATAGATCGATATAATAATGAAAATGCGTCGTCGTTTGCTTCAATTCTTTGACTGGATCACATCGCCTCCCCATTCCGTCAAGTCTGCGCGGATGGGAGTTGAGCCGTTTTGAATCATGAGCCATTGTACATCTTCGTCTGTGTCATTCTTGACCTGATGTTCGACCCAGGCGGGGACAAAGGCAAAGTCTCCAGGTGCAAGATCATGGTGTTTCAGTTCAGAATTGACAGCCTCATTCACGATGAGAACGCCGTTCCCTGAGACGGCGTATATGATGGTGTCTACAGACTCAGCATCAGCGTTTATGCACACTAGACAGGTTTAGATGAGCTTACCTTGTTCACTGTTATGTCGAACTGTAGACTTGGAATGTGGTCGCGTTGTGACAACTGACGTGTGAGCGATAAGGTTGAGACATAGATGCAAGACAACTCGACCTACCAGTTACGCACATATTGTCGCACTTTCCGACAACAGCAGGACGTTCGATAACAGGGCCTTCGACAGTAGGATGCGTGGGTTCAAGCTGTTTGGCGCGGGTGATGTTGGCAGAGGCGGGCATTATCATCGGAAGGATTTCCGAGATAAGCGGCAATAGCGAGCTCATCATCGGCGAGTTTGGATATGTTCACAATATTCAAAGAGAGTTGAGCGATAGTATCAAGAGTAAAGTCACAAAGAGATGAAGATGAATAGTAGAGCAAAACGACGTGACGTGGGCGGCGAGAGACGAAGGTATTCCCAGCGGGAGATGACGTCGCTAGAATGATAATTGGCTGAGAGAACAAGTCTGCCAGTAGTACAAGAGACTCTGAGGCCCAATGAATGAGATTTTGGCTGATGCACTATTGAGTGAGCGATGAGAGAGAAGCGCGTGACCTGATGATTTGGGGGTAGATTTGGTGTTTCGAAGCTGGGGAGAGACTCAAGAGTGAGGACAGAGACAGAGACAGAGACAGCCCAGGTGTTGAGCTATAAATAGCAAGACGCTCTCTAATTAGTTAGATTAAACTTACTGTACGATTTCTATAGCTTAATAAGGTTAAACTA
>JABEEJ010000828.1:0-10366 GCA_013363135.1 Fusarium brevicatenulatum
TATATATATAGAACAAATAATATATATATGCTTCCGTTACGCACCCAGTGCAGCCATCTAAGTCCAAATAATAGGATCTTCCTTATTAGCACCGGAAGCAATAACCGATATAGATGGTGCCTTTGCGGGCTGAGAATGGTACTTACTATGTGTCGACTTAGTGGTCTGTCCTTCACCGGTAGCAGCTCCTTTAGTGGCGAGAGTGGTTGGGGCGGCCTCATGACCCTTGCTAGGCACAGACGCCGAAGGGAGTCCTACGACCTCAGGTTTGGATGAAGAGACAGTCGGCTGAGCAGCAGGATGGTAGGTTCCATTGTTGTAGGTGGGCTCTGGTGACCCATGAAAGGAAACATATGACTTCCCATTCTCGTCTCCTGGCTGTGGCTTGCTGTAGAAAGAGGGATGGCCGTTCTCATGACCTGGTCACACGTAGTGTGATACCTGTATTGGCTGAGCGTTGCCATGGCCGGTCGCGCATCCGTGGTTACCACTCAGGGTCTCGCAAGCAGCTGCGGGCATCGTAAGAGAAATGGTGCTCTCCCCATGAGATCCACAGGCATGGCATGGCACGGTAGTTTTAGTCATCTAGACTGTTGGATAAATCTGGTGATCACATCCACAAGGCTCGTATGTAATGGTAACAGGAACGTAGGTGGTGGTCAGAGATGCCGGATTGGTGGGACAGACTATAACATACGGTAATAGTTGTGACTGTCTCGGTAGGAATGACCTTTGTTTAGGAAACAGGCGTGGTGTAGATAGGGATGGAGATGGAACTAGTGAGTGAGGTCGGCAGCTGGCTCTTGGTAGTCTTGATGGTCTCAGTACCTTTGGTCGTCTCAGTAGCTTTAGTGGACTCCATGTGAGAGCTCTGAGAACTTCTGTTGCAGACTCATTAATTGGTCCTGACTAGAACGAGACTAAAAATGTCCTTTCTTCCAATAGAGAGAATGGTTCATGCCGCCAAAAGCCTCTTCAATGAGACCGGTCGATGCAGACACAGCTCATGCTCAGTCAGGAATTTGTAAGCCTCTCCCGTGAATATGTTTCTTGATGTAGCTTTCGATAGTGCAAATGCAAATCTATGCAATTGCTCGTCCTTCGATCAGGCATTAGTAGCACGGAACCAAAGACTGTTTGCGCAATACACTGGCGCTGGCCTTTATCGCCATCCCTATTCAATCGCGAAGGATTCATAAGGCCATGCATGACCGCCAGACCCTGAGCTGTCTCGAGATATTGCAAGTTTATCAGCTTATCTTATCGATTAGGACAGGCTTCTTGGGCGTTTGTGTTCCGTTATCCACTACATATCCTTGAGATCAGCAGACAAGCAATTAAACATAAATAGAACGCGGAGTGCGGGATTTACATCCTGCGTTAGACTTTAATTGAACCATAAATTTTATGAATCCTGATTGGCACAGATAAAGTGCTCTCGTGCGTTTTGGCGCTGATCGGCACCAGGAGGTCGAAACAACATGGATCAATCCCGGTATATACTGGGGCTAAGCACCAACAACACAACCAACAGTGTTTCAAGACAACCAACAACTGCAAGTCGTCGACCGATTTTTGAGCTTTTGCGTGGTTAAGAAAGAAAGTGCATCTCCCACTTGCTGATCGTAAGTCCATTTCTCTTCATATTCCTGCTTCAACCATCGCGCAGCGGGAACGACCTAAATATCGCCTCGCGCTCCGCCCAATTCATCCACGATGGTTCAGTTTACCAAGACAGCTTTGTTGTTTATTTCTGTCCTCAGTCTTACTGAAGGATTCATGAATGACCCGCCAAACAGGCTACCACGCGCAGGCAAACGTACCCATCGTGGCTGCTATAGCGGCCTGTCAGACACAGTCGACCCAGTCGTCAAAGTCAAAGGCGACGGAACCAAGAACACATGGACTGCCTGCGGCCAATACTGCCTCGCCAAAGGCAGGCCTATGGCTTTGGTACAAGGCAGAGACTGCTATTGCTCAGAAACCATGCCGAACCGGCGCAAAAGTGTCGGGGGCTTCGGTCATTATTGTATGGACCCTTGCCCAGGCAAACCAACTGATCTTGTCGCTTGCGGGAGCGAAAGATTCGGAAGTTACAGTGCTATCAATACCGGTCTGAAGAGCGAGCTTTGGCCTGATCAGGATCCTTTGCCTGATGATCCGCTACCAGATTGCTTGGGCTGTACGTTCAAGTTGCCCAGTGATGCCGTGTTTCCAGGCGAGGGCAGTGGTGTCCAGAGCTGTCGGAGCGCTTGCAGATATCTGAAGTCGAAGACGTTGTTGATGTACGACAAGCAGTGCGTTTGCACGAACGCTACTGTGTCGAAACATGCTCTTGATCGTGTCCCAGGCGAGATGTGTTCCTTTCGTTGGGCTAGGAAACCTTGCGGTGGATATTCGTATTCTCTTCGCGCGGCACTTTTCAGCGTTTATGATGCGAGTGTGCCTGAGAAGCCCGCACCTGATGCAACTACGACGCCAAGTGGCCCATCGTCTACTAGCACACAGACTGCCAAGGCCGCTGTGCAGACTTCCGGGCGCTCGGTTGGAGAGATTATAGAAGATGTGGAGATGGAAGTTCAGCTCCAGTTGCTGATCCTTGAGGGAGGAGTTTGGGAGATTTTTGCGTGGATGGGTCGCGTCATGACAAAGCTGGTTACGCCAAGGGAAGGACATGAAGATGATGATAGAGAGCTTGACCTACAGTAGCAATTTGTAAGGAGGATTAATGATGATGAGACTGCACGACAGGAGGGTGCACAACTAGTATTGGAAAAGAACTGTATGTCAGAGTTGGAATAAATTATGCCATGCATTTGAATAATCCATCTTAATCAAGCCGTTTTTATTCAATTGACAGTTAGACTTACTTAATCATGATGACGCCTTTGGATCTTGTGATCACTCATATGTTTATGCTGAAGAAAAAATAAATAGCAATGACAATTGGCAAAAGAATGGTTCCGCCCGGGATCGAACCGGGGACCTTCTCGGTGTGAGCGAGATGCCATAACCAACTAGACCACGCAACCAACATATGATTAGTCATTAGGAGAAGAGAGCAGCTACTGCGCGACATGATCGTGCGCGTAGGTCGCTTGGGCCATTCGCGGTCACAGTAGCTATTTACCGCGTACACAGAAACTAAGCGACTCGGATGTCGGAAGCGCTGCAAACAAAATGTTTTCTGAGCGTACAAGGTTCGTCTGTCGTAGTTTGCGTTGGCCGGCTTACTCCGTAGTCTGTAGTGACTGTTCAATCGCGGGTGGGACCCCTTAATGTCTTAGAATGAAAATGGCAATCTCCAGGGTAAGGCAAGAGGATGAAGAGAGCGACAATTTAATAAGCAACTTTCTCTGAATTAAATGTCTTGCTTTCAGATTTAATTTAAACTTCGACTGTTCATTAACTCTATGAGTTCCATTTTAGACTGTTAACATTCTGTATCTCTAATGCTCGATTTGCCAAAGCGCCAAATGCCTAGTACACGATGTGAGGATCAAGTCACGATACGACTTCACTCACGGCCTTTCTAGACAACAACATGTTTCAAGGTATATATCCCTTGTACTCACGTTACGAATGTGCCTATCGTCCTGGCGGGGTTGTATCTAATACTTCTGGCCTCACTCTGGATATGTCACTTCTATCAAGAATCATGAAAACCAGTACATTTATCTGTTTTATATACATTCTTCCAAACCAGTTGCTTATACAATCTTGATGGGAGAGCTTACAACTCCTCATCAGCTTCAGGCTTAGACCTAACAAAGTCAGGCTTGGTGATGACATCATTATCCGCATCCTTGATTCTATCCCAGAACTTGGCAGCGTTCTTGGGATCATCCGCAAACAGCGTATCAATGACCTGCTTCTTTGGTGTCTCACCCATCCACTTGAACAGCGAAATATCTCTAAACTCATCAGACCTAAAGATCTCTAGCATCTCAATAGGCTCATCTCCAATGTTCTCAACAAAGTGTCCCATGTTCTTGGGAACAATGCCCACATCACCGGGAACGTAGTCAAAGGTTCGTGCGTTACCCTCAGAAGCAAAGATTGTCACGCGGGCGCGTCCCTTGATGAAGAATGACCACTCAT
Organism: Fusarium brevicatenulatum; assembly: GCA_013363135.1. NCBI lineage: Eukaryota > Fungi > Ascomycota > Sordariomycetes > Hypocreales > Nectriaceae > Fusarium > Fusarium brevicatenulatum. Next base: position 4,102 of record JABEEJ010000828.1, read on the forward strand.
CGGCGGAGGGATGCCAGTGCATCTCGCGAATGGCACCGGGCTCGATGATGGCGTGGGCTGCAGCCACGGTCTTGGAGATGGGGAAGTTCTTGGAGTCGGTGATGCGGACTTGGCCGCCGCTTGTCTTGAGAGGCTCTTGGTCGAGCATGCGGTGGGTGAAGTTGTACTTTGACTTCTTTGCTTTCTTTCCCTTGGGGGCTTCATCTTTGATGGGGCCGGGAGTGCGGCCTTTGAAGATGTACTTCTCACTCTCGGGAAGACGGGCAAAGACCTCAGGATCCAAGTCAAAGTTCTTGGCGATCACAGACTTTGGCGTATGAGCTGCTCGTGTTAGCTACGTGTATTTCCAGAATCAGGTGAAAACGTACCGAGCCAATCTGTGAGCACAAAGGTCGATTCCTCAGAAAAGTGCCCATTGTCAAAGATAAGAAGGAATTCCGTGCCATTGGGGCTCAGACCCTGCAGGGAGTGAGGAACTCCGCTGGGGAAGTACTGCAGCATGTTAGATAACGATCAGCACAGAACCCGCTTACTTACCCATAAATCTCCCTTCTTCAAGTCGTCAATGAAGTTTCCACCCTCGTAATCAAGAGCCGTAACTCGGACTTCTCCGTCCAGCACGTAGGCCCACTCGGCCTCCTGATGCCAGTGAAGCTCGCGATAAACGCCTTCACCAAGACGCATATTCACGCCCGCAAGCTCAACACTCGTTGGCAGCTCGCGGATGGTGGTCTGACGGGTCCAGCCGCCCTCCTATTCTCAAATTAGTAAATTTACTGCAAATCACATGTATCTGCACGAACCTCGATGCGAATATGCGAGTCCGCAAAGCTCCAGCGCATGTTGGCCAGATTTCCATGATCAGTGCTAGGTGGTCTAACGAGATCAGGATTCTGACGCGAGCGCGCCTCATTCCACGGTCCCAAAACAGAAGCCCCGAGACCGTTGCGCCAGGGCAGCGGGTCGAGCTCGTCGCCGACAGAGTCGACGGGCTTATCAATTGGGTCTCTGTGACCCGGCGTGAACGGCACTTTCTTGCCGCCCGTCACACCGCGATAGTTGGGTGGTAGTCCCAGACCTTTGAGGAGCCTCTGGCGAGGACTGTCCTCTACGGGGACGCCCGCGCAGATGTCCAGAAGGGCTGCGAGATAGGCAAGGCGAGGGAGATGCATATTTGCGGGGCTGTCACAGACAGTGTTACAATTGACTTGGAGAATAAAGGAGTGCTAATTTGGGCAGTATGAATATCTGGTTGACATTGATGAAAGATGGATGGGGGGGCACCAATTGCTCAATCGTCACTCACGTTAAGTAGGCTTCTCAGAGCTGAGGGTGAAGAATGCCAAGATACAGCGCCAAACGAAGTTCATGACGCCGAGAAAGCGATCACCGGCGAATCACCGAGTTACGTCTAGTTTGGCATGCAATCCCGTCTGGTGTAGCAGCGCATGATGGTGATGACTGCCGTTTGCCACGCCGAGATCCATCTGACCGAGTGGCAGAAGTCGATGGCATCATCAATCAAACTGCCGTTTGCCAACGCGGGGATCGGTTATCCGGCACATTAGCCCCCTCCAAGTCAAACAAGTAACCAACCCTGCCTACGTGGTCACTGGTATCACAGTACAAGTCTTGAATATGTATGGATGCGGCGTATCACTAAGCACATGTAACAAGCTCTCAGGGCGTTACGTGCTGGCGCGTAGCCTGATAGGGTGTGATCAGCTAGAGCCGTATACTCAACGTGGTAAAAAGGAGGGGGAAGACAAGATGGGTGTGTAAAGATGACGCCGTGATAGCGTGTAATTGAATCAAAAGAAGAATCCGGGATGTGGGGTAAGTTGTAAGCCGGAGATAAAACTAGGCCCGGGATTTGGTGCGAGATTTCCCCGCTTATGCCAAGAATAGGTGTAGGTGCCTCTGCAAGTACTAAACGATCGGGAGCGAGCTAAGCCAAGCCTATCCCTAAGGGCGGAGCTAAGCTTGGCTTTGTTTGATAACCTTGTCTTAGCTCGGTGAAGACGCGGAGAGTCTGGGGGAGGGGCCTTGTTTCGTTGATCTTTTTGTGTTTCTTGCCTTGGCTGGTGCTTCGACTTTTTTATATCGTACTTGGCAATTTTCGTTTATTTATGCCCCCCTTCTAACCGACGTTGCAAAGAAACGCATATCTCGAACCACTTTCACATCATCATCCCAACACACGAGCAAATCTCACCACCACCAAATGTCTCAACCATACGGCGCAATCACCAACGGTGAGGGCAGAGCTGAAAACGGCATCTCCGCACAGAGCGATGAGACGCAGGCTCTGCTCGCTCCCAAACCAGGATCTAGATCTTGGTTGCGCGAGAGATTAGGTTCTGATGTCCGCCGAGATTGGGCTGATGTTATGCTTCTGGCGTGCTACATCATAACAGGCATTCTCGACAGTGCTTCCATATCAACATGGGGTGCCTTTGTATCTATGCAGACCGGTAAATCCTTCCCTCCCGTTAAATCTGATCTGATCTGACGTTTGTAGGAAATACGGTTTATCTTGGTCTTGGACCTACGGTTGGGACTAATCGCTGGAAAAAGTCTGGATCCTCAATTCTGGCGTTTTGTATCGGTTCGTTCTTTTTTAGCCGTCTGCATAGGGTGTTTACACCAACCCCTAGACGAAAATGGGTGTTTTGCTTGTCCTTTGGCATTCAGACAGCCTTCATCGTTGCAGCTGCTAGTATCGTTACCTGGGGTCCTAAAGGCGCAGGCCCAGATGATACACCCTGGTACGTCATTGTACCAATAGCCCTCGTGGCGTTCCAAAGCTGCGGACAAGCAGTCGCGAGCCGTGCGCTCAAGTTCAACGCTCTGACTAGTGTTGTCCTCACGAGCATCTACTGCGACTTGTTCTCTGACGCGGAACTGTTTGAGAGCATCTTCGTCAATGCGGAGAGAAACAGGCGTGTTGCGGCACCGGTGCTTCTCCTCATCGGCGCTATAATTGGAGGACTCATTGCGAAGAGCGAGCTGGGGACTTCTGGTGCGCTGTGGGTAGCCGCTGCGCTCAAGATCACCGTCATGTTTGGTTGGGCGGCGTGGCCTGCAGAAGAGGGGTCTTGAACGAAGCTATCGGACCTACTTGTGTTATTCGACAATTGCCTTGTCTGACAGGGTCCTATCTTTAGAGTCTAGACCCTTTAGTATTACACCAGAGCACTTTAGGAAGTTCAGAAATTACAAAGCTGATGCATGCTATACGCCACGTTATGACTCGTGATATGTACGCCTCTTTCTTGGTATCCTAGTCATGCATGAATTCGTCCCATGTCCCAGTCCAGCCCCTGGGTTCCGTTTCAAGCAAAGTTGTATCGATGTAACTTCCACCACTGATCTTCACCCCCGGAGTTTATTAGGCGTCGATCTTGGTACCCCCATCATCATGTGGTCAGCGGACATGTTTGTCCCCCCTTGCACGCAACCCTCCCAGGCCCGGCTAAGCGACTCCGGCAGAAGCCCAAGGTCAGCTTACTGGCTGCTAACCCACGCCGTGTAAGCAATCTGTGTGATACAACGGTCGAACTCAACTGAAATTGAATTGATTTGTTCTCGGATTGAATGGATATCTGTCGGTGTTCGGTATCGAGGCACATCCTTCTGTCGATGATTCCTGCATGGGGATATACGCCCGTCAGACAGAGTGTCGCATTTATATACGTGCCCAATCCGCGATGCAGTGTTGATGAGGGGAGGGTGTACGGCGAATGGTCACCGGTAGAGGGGGTTGATGTGAGGGCTTCTGAAGGTTCGCGTCTGTCAGTGTAACTTACACATGACGACTAGTTGATCCTGAGGATAGAGATGCCTCGATTCGGTAGCTTCAGATAGATAGACTTATTTTTAGCGTATGGCTATATTAATCCGCAAAACGTCAGCTCTGGACTCGAATCTCCAGACTCGAAAAAACCACATCTTCACTGAAAACTCTGCCATCTTGAACACACCAGTATGAAACTGCTCGACAAAGCCAAGTCTGACGTTCGCAACGATGTCACTTGGAATCGGGCAGCGAGACTAGGAGTCAAAGGAGCTAAAGCTTTGCCATCCGGAACTGTGCAATACCTTAGTGATAAGGTGCCCATTGTCGGCTGGTTGCCGAAGTACAATCCACGATGGATTGTTAATGATCTCATTGCTGGACTTACTCTGGGTCTCATGTTGATTCCTCAGGGTCTGTCTTATGCGAAGATTGCAGACATCCCCGTTGAATATGGTTTGATGTCAAGTTGGCTCCCAGCTGTCATCTACGCTTTTATGGGATCTACTAAGGGTAAGCTCTCCACGATCCCGCCAAAGCTGAGTCTGTGTTAACGATGATCAGATGTCTCAACCGGTCCAACTTCACTTATCGGCCTCCTCACGTCAGAGAACGTGCACGCCCTCCAAGATCGATGGACTCCATCTGAGATCGCCTCCGCAACAGCCTTCATGATGGGAGTTTACGGCCTCATCCTTGGCTTCCTCAAACTCGGTTTCCTCCTCGAATTTATATCTCTCCCTGTTCTCAGTGGCTTCATCACTGCAATTGCTATCACCATCATTCTTAACCAAATGGACTCACTGCTGGGTGAAGACAATGTCCGTGATGGTGCAGCAAAGCAGATCCACGACATCTTCAATGAACTTCCCAATGCGAATGGCTGGGCATGCCTCATTGGCTTTACAGGAATCTTGTTTCTCACTATTCTTGAGAAGTCTGGCAAGAGATGGAGCAAGGACAACAAAGTAATCTGGCTTCTCTCCACAACAAGAGCATTCTTGACATTGGTGCTCTTCACTGGTGTCAGTTACGCTGTCAACAAGAACCGGGACCCAGATAACTTCCTTTTCGAAGTCGTCAAGGTTCAGTCCAAAGGTCAACAAGCACCAACAATGCCCAAGGCCGACCTCATCCCTGAAGTGGCTGCGCGCAGTATCGCTGTCTTCATTGGTTCGGCCGTCGAACACTTGGCTATTGCACGAGCATTCGCCGTCAAAAATCATTACACTTCTGATCAGAGTCAAGAGCTTTGCTACCTCGGCGTCACCAACTTCTTCAACAGCTTCTTCCATGCCATGGGTGTTGGTGGCGCTATGTCCCGAACAGCTGTCAACTCATCATGTAACGTCAAGTCTCCCCTCTCTGGCGTCGTGACCATGGCCGTTGTCCTTGTCTGTGTCTATGAGCTTGTTGGTACACTCTACTGGATCCCCAAGGCTACACTAGCGGCTATCATCATCACTGCTGTCTGGGGTCTCATCTCACCTCCTTCGACCTTCTATCGCTACTGGAAGACCTCCTTGGCTGACTTTGTCGCTTCCATGCTTGCACTCTGGGTTACCCTCTTCCACTCGAGTGAGGTCGGCATTGGATGCGCTGTTGGCTTCAACATTGTATACATTCTCCTTCGTCAAGTCTTTACCAAACTTTCATCTACTGGAGCCGACGTTGAGTCAAGTCCAAGATCGAACTGGCCTGGGAGCAATCACCTCTCATCGACCCATATCCCAGAAGACACCAGGATCTTCACCTTCAACGAGTCCCTTATCTTCCCTAATGCCTTTTCCAACACTTCAAAGGTACTTGATGAGATTCAGACCTACCATGCAGCTTTCTATAACGGCAGTCATGGGCCTGAAACAGAGCGCAACTGGTCTGTTGTTGGTGAGAAAAGAGTCGCTCGCCTTCGCAAGCAAGCCAACATCAGTGATCCTTCATCACTTCCAGGCATTGGCCTTGTCGTCTTAGACTTCTCTCGCGTCAACATGCTGGACACAACTGCTGTTACATACCTCAAGAACCTGGTCAAAAACATCAAGAGCTACGGTGGAGAAGATACCGAGGTCAGGTTCGCTAACATGAATGCTGTTTGCCGCGAGCGCGTTAGCCGTGCGAAATGGCGCATCATTGAAGTTGGCTCTGATGATGAGTATGATGGTGATACTGATGCTATTTACCTCTACTGGGATGCTCAGGCTGCAGTCTCAGCACCGAGAAGGAGAGGCTCTGTGTTGAGTGATGATAAGGGTCATACCATGCATGAAGAGAAGGTTAAGGCTTGAGCTTATGAATCTCTATTACGTAACGACTGGGGAACTTTCATGAATCGGCGTCGGACATTTCTTTTACCTTTCTTATTAGTATAATACTATTCTTTTATTAATGCCTCGCTTTTTTACTTACTATATATATAATATTGAGCTTAAAAGGTATATATATATATTATTTATATATAAGGTATATAAT
>JABEEJ010000829.1:0-29202 GCA_013363135.1 Fusarium brevicatenulatum
AAAACCTTAACCTTACCGCAGGATAATAGATTCTACAATCTGGCCAATTCCATGAGAAGTGATACTGATTCTCAGAGAACACATATCCACTTCGGATTACCACATTTCTCCTGTATCCTGCTCCAGGCCACATGCTCTGAAGCTGTCAGGTGGAGCATCAAGACTAAATTAGCGGCCTGCATACGCTAGACCAATAATGATAGGCCATCAAGACGCATTTTTGTCGCTAGAATTAGCTTATCTGACTTCTACGCGAGTCTTTGGGCTCATTGTATTCAGCATTATGATCCTTCGTGTCTTCTCATCCCCAGACCCGAAGCTGTGCCTCTCCTTAGCTTGCGTCAGCACAGCGCATTTCTTTTAGGCATCTAAACTGTTTAGACAAGCGCCACGTTTCGGAATAGGCAAGGTGACATGCTAAGTTAGACAGGCTATATACCCGAGCTTTTTTTCATTTCTCGTGTCCAGTCTCACCCTCTATTTTAACCTTATTTTCTTCATTACCCCATAACTCCAACCAACATATCAACACAGCCATTAAGATCACAAGACGTAAGCATTTTAAAACCATTTCATGGTTCTTGCTGACATATCAGCATAGAGAAAACATGAAGCCCCAAGTCCTTCTCACGGCTGGTCTTGCTGCGGTAGCCATAGCCGATCAATGGCCCATGGCCAAGGAGAAATGCGGTCGCCTTGGACCGATGGAATGGGATCCCAATGACCTCCCTCCCGATGTTAATGTCATGAACATTCGAATGTGTGCCGATCATCCTATGGGAGCTGGAAACTACTGGGGATGGGGCGAATATCTTCCTGACTGGTTTCCTCGCAACCCTTTTGCTGATATGGAGATCAATTGGCTTTGGTGGCCTTAGGTTGGGTGTGATGTGAAATTGAATAGATATCTGAGAGGTGAAGAATGTGATTATGAGGATAAGCCCTACTTCAGTGAATATAAATTGTTGTGTATCTCGACCAAAGGGGTTTTGTATCCTAACGAGGCTTTTATTCTTTACGTTTCCGGGGACCTGACTCCTAGATGAGACTGAACTATTTCTATTATGGACTTCAGATACAAAAGAGCTCAGCAAGCTCAGTGTTTGCAACCAATATATATATGTTTTAAGTTTACTACAAGGTTTTAATCAGTACCCAGTCGTAAGCTCTCTCTTAACAGCATCCTCCAGAGTCTCCAGGTCTTCATCCTTGAGTCCGATCCTCTCATTGTCCATCTTTTCATAAAGTGTGCCGCCCTCAGACCAAATTCGTCGAAGTGTATATGAAACTGCCTTGGGATTTCCAGCTGCCCATCCCTTCTTCTCTGCTTCCCTCAACTCATCCAGAGTGTAGCTTGAAACCTCCCATGGTTCACCTCCAGTCTGCTTCTCAAGTTCCTTGAGAATCTGCTTAGAGTTTACGACAAAAGATTGGACGATCAGAGCGCGGTCGAAAGACTCTGCGGGATGATGAAGAGCGGCGACTACAGCCTTTCCAACGCTATCGAACATTAGCCACAGCTCCAGAAGGACCGGAACACTGATAACAATCAAACTTACTCAGGCATAGTTGTAAAGCCAATCTTGCCCTCCCCATCATCAATCAAAACCGCCTTCTTGCTCTTATGATCAAACCCTCCAGCTTCAATAACATCAGGCGAGAGGGTGAAATACATATCGATATATGGTCCAGTGACGACAAAAGTATACTTCAGACCATTGGCGTTCTCGCGGATGTACTTTCGTACCTTGAGCTTCAGCTGATGAGGCTTTTCACTGGCGCTCTGGGGACCGTATTCAATATCCGTGCCGTATTCTGAAGGGAAAAACCACTTCACTGAACCAGACTCAGCTGCGAGCCTGAAGAGCTCAATCTGTGTCTCGATGACATTGCGTCCCACTGCACTGATGACAGTGTCGACGCCTTGGTAAGCTCTCTTCACGTCTTCGGGGTTGTTGACATCTCCTGTGATGATCTTGACGTCCTTTGACTTGAGCTCTTTGATCAATTCTGGTTTTCTGCTAACTGTGTCTTCCGAGGTGAAGATGGCCACATGATCGAATGCTGGTTGCGCATTGGCGATAGCATTCGTGATATATCTCCCGATGTTGCCGGTAGCGCCGAAGATGAGAATACTCTTAGGTTGAAAGTCCGCCATTTTGATGATTCTGGTGAAGCTAATGGCTTTCAATGTTCGCAGGTCGAGGCTGCGTTTATAGATAGATTGAAGTTGGATTTGTAAGCTATGATCCCGTATGGAATTTATAAGCTGTATGATATTAGGGTTCCTGACTTTGTCTAGACTGGAAAGTGAATGGTGATTGGAAGGGGAACTAATATCAAAGTGCGCCCTTTGTTATCACGCCCTACATGAAGAAGTTGATAATGCTCAGGCATCTCAGCTTATAGCGGGCGGAGGCGGGGTTGATCACGATATATCGCTATGAATTGCCTAATATGGTTGGTAGACCAAGTTTGTCAGCCTCGATAGTTGAGTCACTTCAATTGAGCCAACTATCGTGAGAATTGCAATACCCCCTATATACATGTCATGGGTGAGTTCTTTGAGCTTCCGGTTCACCTAAACCTTTGTTATTGGGTGACCTCTGATGTGACGGGAAGTCAAATGACTGGCTGCGCTATTGGCTGTTTGCTCTAATTTACACTATTTGCGTGAATTTATGATTGAAGTTTAAAGGTTATGGCAAGGTTCAGATGAAGCTCAAATTTATCAGGAGAAAGTCTCATCTTGGTAGTCGCACCATTTAACAAGATTTCTTCCTTGAATCAGTGTAAATTCTGAGTAGTAGGTTACCTTGTTTCAATCAGGCACAGTGAATAGCATGTTTCCGATAAGTCAAAGAGATTCCAGTCTCACCAAATATAGACAAACAGTTTCACTTGACAGAGCAAAAGTGTCGAAGAGAACCGTTAAGTGTCTGTGATTAACTTCTATTATTGCCAAAATATCTTAAAATGCCTTTTCTAAGGTAAAATTATTGCTAATAATCTTTATTCTTTTGGTAGCTTTGCAGATTGCTTTACAACGATGCCTCGTGGTTCAAAGAACAAGGTTCCCATATTGAAGTTACCTTTCGTTGATGTGAAGTCTACCTGAACCAAAATATATTCAAGTATCTATAAAAAAAGATCTTCCTTCTAATTATTTCTTTCTCAAAATCATCCATTCTCACCAACTCACTTATTGCCGAGACACTCTCGTCCTTAAACACTCACAATATTCCCACATTCCACATCATCAAATTCTACATCCTCCAAGTAGTCTTTACACCAAGTCCTACGAAAACAATAACTTCTAACAGAAACCCCCATCGTTTCACATTCAAGATGGTAGCTACAGAAGAAAGAGCCAGATTCTCTCGCACCCAGCTTTACAAGGACATCGAACTTGCCCTTCACAACCTCCTCATGAAGAAGAGGAATGCCGTCTCTCCGCCTCACTCATCGCCCGCCCAACACTACTACGCTGCCTTCAGTCGGCCGCCCAACTGTAGCTGGGACGACGATAGCGATCACTATGCGGATGAAGAATACGACCGCAAACCCCAGTATCCTATCATCGGCAAAAACATGAAGTTCAAGATCTGCCAACGCGACCATCCCGACGGTGAGGCGTGTGCAGATAGGGTTTGCTTTATTCCCAACGCCAGCGCGAGGAAGTACATGCTGGGGTTCATGGCAAATGGCCCGGGACAAAGTCAGTCTATCAATAGGCTGAGACCCATGGCTTATCGTCTGGTGAAGAAGTACGACAGCGGCATCCCCTCAAAGGACATTGAGGCCTTCTCGAGAATAGTGCTTGAGCTATTCTCTGATCTCCTTTACGCGGATTGTCGGACTTGGGATCCCGAGGTTCACGGAGTCTTAAATTGGAAGCATCAGCCTTTTAAGGAGTGCGTTGACGACTTCATGTTCGAGATACATGGGGTTAAGTGGAAGAGAGATTTACAGGAGTACTTATAGGAGCAAGGAGAGAGATTTTACCACTCTTTAGTAATATCTTTTTGTCTTCCAGGAAACACTATATTTTGGACTTGGGAAGCGTCTGGGAAGTCTTTTAGTTAAAGGTGATTTAGGTTCTTGGTCATTTTCACTTGCACTAAAGTCACGGCGGGTAGCTTACGGACAGGCAACGGCTGCTTCAATGGCGCAACAAGAGTTATATCTGTTTACATTTCTTCAATAATACCCACTGAATCTCTATACCTAACACCTTACAATGAATGACCCTCGACCCTCAAAACTGTCCTCAAATGAGTAAACGCCAACTTCTCTCCCTTATGACAAGCCAGAAGATTCGCCGTCTTGAGAACGTTCTTGATCTGTCGACCATTTAGCTCCAGACCAGACAGAGCCTTGATCTCTTCCTCTTTAATCTCATGCGCAGAGTCGCCCTCCATCTTCGCGTCTAAACTGATGGCGCGGCTCAAGAAACCTCGCCAGACAGACTCTCGGGCGGTGTTGTCGAGGGGAGGATACTCGAGCGACATGTGGATTCGGCTTTGGAAGGCCTGATCCATGTCCTTGACACGATTGGTGGTGAGGAAGAGGATACCTTCGTAGTATTCGAGCATGCGAAGGAAGATTGAAACAATGCGATTGCGTTCGATGTCATGTGCTGAGCGAGCCTCGAGGAAGACGTCGCACTCGTCGAGAAGGAGGACAGCGTTCCAGTTGGCCACCATTTCGAGAATGCGTTGAAGGTTCTCTTCAATGTCGTAGGCATCGCTGCCGAGATCACCAGCGCTCATGATGTAGAGGGGAACCTTCATCTCCTCAGCCACCGACTCAGCAGTCAGTGTCTTACCAATGCCGGGACCACCAGACAAGAGCATGATGATACCCTTACCCTTTCCAGAGATGATATCATCAAAGACATTCTTGAACTTGACCTGGCTTTGAGCGAAAGCGAGAATAAGTTCCTTTTGGTCGGCAGGAAGAACAAGCGAGTCGAAGGCCTTCTCGTTGAACTTGACCTCTGTAACATCATCAATGAAGAACTCCATCCATCGCTTGTTCTTGAGGGAATAACCGCGGACCATAGGCCCCGTCATGATGAGCTGCTCTTCACTGAGAGGAGCGCGCTGGTCATCATCAAAGTCGGGCTTCTTGGCGCCCGAGTCGCTGTAACAGTCACTGAAACAATCGTCATTGTCATCGTTTCCAGCATCACTATCCCGATCACTGTTGGCAACAGGACCTTCACCGGTCAGGTAGTTAAGCCAAACGGTATGGTCGGGGTTCTGCTTCTCCCAGTTCGCTCCATCGATGACAATGCGCGAGTTGACAGTCTCTTTACGAGACTTGGTCGCATTGACCCACCAGATGGCAGTACCACTGTATGCCTTGTAGTGATAGCCCGCAAGGCTCTCAAACTTGCGTCCACGTTCGAGAAGCATCTTGCGTGCTGCATCATGATTGGGGTGGTACTCTAGAGGATAGCATGGGAGACTGGAGAATGGAGCAGTACCAGGGAAGTCGTTGATCTGCATGGTGATATCGCACCATCCCATGCTTCTTCCATCCCAATCAATGCCCTTGCAGTTCATCATGTAGGCAAGGCCACCACATTGTGTCTTTGCGAGGTATCCAGAGTCGAAGCGAACAGCAACGGGTCTTCCCTTAACAGAACCCCAAACTGTGCAGCCAGGAGGGAAGAGAGTCCAAACGTGCTCAAAGGCAACAGCGCGGTTCTTGAAGTAATCCTCTCGCAGCTGGATAATCTCACCCAACTCATCCCTCATGATCTTATGCAATAGCGACACATGCTCGCGGGTGATTTGATCATACTTAGGATCATCCTTCGCAGCAGTGAATTGACCCCATCGATGGACAAAGCACTCAAAGGGAGCATGGAACTTGAGGCGTGAAACATCAGTGACGATACCAGGATAGTCCTCAAAGACCTTTCCGAGAACGCGCTTGAGGTATGGGGATTGAATGACAAGAGAGTCAATGTCGAGAGGCTTGTTAGAGTCAGCCTCCTTGGGCTTTCGTTTGCGGATGATGACTGCGTATTTTTGGGTCTCTTCATTCTCTGCTGCTTCCTCAAGATCATCGGGATACTTGTCTGTCCATGATCGGTCTCCGTTCTTATCGTACTTCGCATATAGATCTTTGCTCTCTGTGAGGAGACCGACCATGACCTTTTCCTTCTTCTCTTCATCCTCATTTGGTGTTTCTTCTGTCTTGGCGTCTTCTGTTTTGGAGTCTTCTGTCTTTTGTTCTGCCTTGGTCTCTGTGGTCTCCTCCTTGGGTTCTGTGTCTGCAGGTGTCAAGATGACGGTAGACTCGTCACCGCTGCTCTTGGTTGTATCCATAGTGTCGGTAGTCATGATGTGTGTATTGGTGTTGATGGGATATTATGTGAGGGGGAAAGGTTATGAATGAGGGAGGAATGGCGGTTGCAGTATTGAAGAATTAGAATGAAGAAGTATGAAGAAAGCTGGATGATAACGTTTACTTCAGCTTATATGTTCCTCTTTATACAAAACCGATTCACCCTCAGGCGAGGCATCCATCTGTAGGCACGACGGCATATTACTCACACGGCATTGTCCAGCCCCGCAAAAACGAATGCCAAGTCGAGCTGTGAATAGCTACGCCAGCAAAAATCGATAGTGAATACCAGGTATAGTCCCCTCGCAATCATCTGATAGGCTGGTTGATTTCATCGGCGACCATTTGCAGCAATTGCTGACCGTGCTGATCGCAGCACAGCCCATCAATGGATCTAGATCCAGGCACCGGCCCATAAGGCTTAGGCTGCCTGTAGGCATCCAACACCGCCCCAAAACTGGAAAAACAATTGTAATTGGTATAGCTAGATTTCGTCGAACCAAAGTTCCATCTGAAGGAAACTGAGCTTGGGATTGGATGGCCGAAAGAGTCATCAGAGATGTTGTTTGAAGATGATCCAGGATCTGCAGAGACACGAATGTTGAGCGACGTGAACCTCACATCATCACAGGCAGCAAAGCAACACCAACGAATAATCAGAGATGTCGTCAAAAAAGTCTTTTCTGTACTACCGTGAAAGAGGAATTACAAATTTCCACCATCGAGGATACTCGCAGCAGCTTCTTTGATAGCAGCCTGCGCCAAGATAAACAGACTTGGCCCAACACTAATCCTCGCAACACCAATCTCACCCAATGCCTTAGTTGACAACGCATCCTTGGATCTATGCGCCAGCTTGACCGCAACCCTTCCATCAAGCTCTCTCACCAAGGTCTGGACCCATGCATCTCGTAGTCCCCGTCCTGATCCACCCCAGTAAAACACTGTTGTAGCACCAGCTTCAAGGTATGCTTTTCCGCGTTTGATAGCCTCTTCCATCGCTTCAGCCTCTGAGAGGCCTGTGTCGACGTGGAAGGTGTCGCATCGCGCATTAATGACAAAATCGGGACATCCTGCGTCTGAGGCAGCTTTGAGAGCTGCCTTGAGACGTTGGACTTGTTCGTCGATGGGGTAGAATTCGAATGTTTCAGAGCTCACATCCTCGATGTTGGCACCCACAACACCAAGCTCAACGGCTCGCTTGATAGTAGACTCAATCCGAGACCCATACCCGTCTTGTAAATCGGCAGACAACGGAATGCCAGCCGCTTTGGCGAGCGGTGCAACCTTGCCAATCGCTTCCATGTTCTGCTCTAGGGTGAGCTCCTCATCTTGGATACCGTATGTAGCTGCAACGGCCCAAGACGCTGTCGCTAGAGCCTTGACTGGCTTGGAAGTCCCATGGTTGAGTGATGTGACAGTTTGGAACGAAGCGACGTCCCAGATATTCGGGAAGACAACTGGCGATGAAGGCTTGTGGAGAGCCTTGAGCTGTTTGGCGAGGTCGTTGGACATGGTCGATCAATGTTGATGATGTATACGATGTTGGTAGTTCTTTGTTTGTGCCTCAATTACAATATTTCTCACGATCTTTATATGCCAAGACAGAGGAGTCATACTTACATGTCAATACTTTAGTGTTGCTTTTGATGTGAAGGGCGCGGGGGACGGCGTAATTCGGCATAAGACGGGTTAGGTGAGTTATACCGACCACGTCAACGAGGCTTTCCAAGATCAATAGTTCCATTTTGTCCTATGGTTTCATGATCCTCACTAGATTCAAGAATCTTCATAGCCTCCAACATGGCCACTTTCACTTCACACAGCGCAGTTGATCTTCAAGCTCTCCCGTCAATATGGACAAGGGTACCTCGCTAGACCTTCCGCTTGGGATTCGTTGTGGGGATGTCCCATGGCGATTCAATGCTAGAGGACGGCTCAGCAGTGTCACAATATTTATGAACCGTGTCACCACTTTGTGACTGAATCATCTTCAGTACTCCCTCTCACTCACTGCATCACTCACTATCACGAAGATGCCTCTCCAGCTGCGCCCTGCTGTCCCAGAGGACATCCCCGAGATGTGCCAGGTCTACTACTCAGCTTTCGGTGATACCTATATCGGAAGCCGTGTCTTCACGTCCGACATCGATGCCTCAAATCGCTTCTTTCAGAAGGCCTTTATGGATGATATTGCAGACCCTTTGTGTGAATTACTCGTTGTTACGCACAAATCCTCCCCAGGCTCAAAAGACGAAAAGGTAGTCTCGCTAGCAAAATGGGCCCTCCCCGGTGCCGCAATTCAAGATCCTCCACCAGCCGAAGCATGGCCAGCAAACGGTGATCTCGCCGTCGAGTTCTTTGGCGCTATGACAAGAGGCCATCGCACGTTCATGGGCGATAGACCTCATTATTACCTTGGACTCATCTGCACGCACGAGACCTGGCAAGGCAAAGGCGCGGGCACTCTACTTCTCCGCTGGGGCGTCGGGCGTGCAGACACAGATGGTCTCCCATGCTTTCTTGAGGCTACACCCAAGGGAAAGCTGGTGTACGAGAAGCTCGGATTCAGGGTTAAAGCTGAGGAGGAGTTTAAGTGGTCGTTCGGAATGTTTGTGGAGACTTACATGGAGCGTGATGCAAAGATCGAGAAACGGACAATGACGCGGCCGAAATCCAAGGAATTGGCGTAGATCTTTGTGTCACTGAATGGAGATTTGCGCGGGTTACAAGCAAACACCGACTGGGCTGCTTTTCTGTCTCTCGCGCTGTTGTGGGTTGGTTCCTTGCATCTTCAACTCCAACTGCGAAATGATACACAATGTGCACCTGCGAATGGATACATTATGCCTGCGGGCACGAAGAAAAAGCCCGATATGTCGACTGCACGACGAGAAAAGAAATCGCCAACAGCTCAGAATGCTCATGCGGGAGCGTTGACTTTACCGTTATTCGATCGCTACGGCCCTGCGGAAAGGCCGGATGTGCATATAAAGAATGCATGATGAGAGGATGGATATGTTGCAGATGCGGAAAGGGACCTAATGAGGGTCATGTTTGCAAGCAGGATGTTAAGCCGTGGCGATGGGATTACTTTGAGTGTGGGCATGATTTCTGTAAGGACTGCAGACCATGGAGGGGAGAACGACAAAATGGACATCATGGGGGTCATTCGAGAAGAGGATCGAAGGAGATGATTCGAAAGGGGCTGCATGTTATCACTGGAAGGACAGAGAGAGTTTGACGATGTTACGACGTCTACGGAGTATGGCCTGAGGGAAAGCTCTAGAGCAGAATCTGCATATTGAGTTTGCAAATGATACCATCGAAGCTATCACGGACGTTTAAGCTCGGCCGAGAGACCGATGGACCTGACGATCATCCCCGTTAATGGCTGCAAGAAAACCCACGAAAATTCTCCAACAGAAATGCCAAGAAACACGGAATCTCCGGACTTTTTCTGCCTCGGCCTGGATCGTGGCGTCTACGTGGCTATGACATCTTATCATGACGTCGATCCTTCGCTGGTCTCTTTTTTTTTTTTAGTAACCAAAAAAAAATCTAGAAGATCTTGGTAACTGTGCACAAGACACTTGCAGCCAATTCGGTCACCAAATGGGAATAGATCAATGCTTCCAGGCCTTTACAGGTTTTTTGTCGCGTGACTTGCCCCTTGTTTTATGATGATGCTGTGATACCTTGTCTTTTACTCCTTTTTAATTAATTATTTATGTTGTTTGCTTTCCCCCTTTTTTCCCATTGTCGAAATTGCTGGTTCTTTCAGCGAATAGCTTGGTCATTTTCTTGCATGTGAAAGAAGTGCTGTCTGTACCCTTGTCATAGCGTCCCGTCCGTGTAAACGTCACCAAAGAGAGACTGCAGTGTACAGCCACAATTAGATTTATTTGCGTTGTACGAGCAATCCAATCGCCGACGGACTTTGCAGCCTTTTCTCTTTCTAAGAACAAACTTTCTATTCCTGTTGAATTTACTTAACGATTATTATTTCTTCATTCTCTTCATCCTTGATTGATACACAGCACGCGACACCTCTTCCTTTCTGCGCGACGTCGCATCAACCCTCATCATGAGCGCCTCCAAAATGTCCTACCTCTCACGCCTAAGCCCGATTCCTGCTTTCCCTGAATACACAGGGCCCTACAAGGTCGGCACCGTCGATGTCGAGATTCCTATCTCTGAGCTTGAAGCGCCCAGCGCTGCCCCCGAGGGCGTCGATAAGATCCATACCGTCCAGTATCGCATGTTCTTTCCAGCTGTTCCCGAATCGCACGAGAAGCACATCAGCTGGTTGCCCAATCCCCAGCGACAGCATCTAGTCGCATACACAAAGTTCCTTGGTATTGGACCTATGCTGGCAGAATTCCTTTCGTAAGTGCGCCGAATCTGAATCGTTCCTATAATTTGCGCTGACAATCTGAAGATTCCTGCCCCGACATCTTCACTATACTACGATCCCAGCCCACAAGAATGCCAAACTCCTCGAATCGTCGACCGAGAACAAGCGATGGCCGACCATGATCTTTTCCCACGGTCTGGGAGGATGCCGAAACTCCTACTCTTACATCGCCGGCTCTCTTGCCTCTCACGGTATCGTCGTCATCTGCCCTGAGCATCGCGATGGCAGCGCTGTCGCAAGCTTCATTCGAGTTCCCGAGAAGCAAAACGGAACGATTACCTCCAACGGCCGAATCCACGTTCCCTACGAGAAGATCTCCCACGATGTCAGCCCCGAAGTCTACCAAGCCCGCGAAGCCCAACTCCGAATTCGATGCTGGGAGCTTGGTATGATCCATCAAGCCATGCTCGCCGTTGACAATGGCACACGATTGACCAACTTGAACCGCTCAACCCCAAGCCTTGATCAATTCGTCGGCCGATGCAATATTCACGAGCCTGGCAGCATTATTTTCGCTGGCCACAGCTTTGGTGCTGCTACTATGACACAATTCCTCAAGAGCACATATTACGCTGATGTTCCAGAGGTGGCTGCAATGGAAAAGCCCATCTTTGTCCCTACTGAGGGCAGCGATATTCGAAAGCAAGTCTCTGAGAAGACCCTCGTCATGCTGCTCGACATGTGGTGCATGCCCTTGATGGCTCCCAACTCAGCGCCTCTATTCAACCTACCACTGCCTGCATATGCCGACAAAGCCAGCGCTCCAGGCGGAAAAGCTATTCTTGCAGTCGAATCGGAGCACTTCTTCAAGTGGACAGACCATCTTCACATGAAGGCTCGTGTTTTGAGCCCTGACCCTGCTGTCAAGGTCGTCACACCTCAACTATTCGAGCGGCCTAGTGGCTACAAGATGTCAGAGCCAAACTTCTTCTACGTCGTCAACTCCGCACATCTCAACCAGTCGGATTTTGGAATCTTGTTCCCATGGTTGACGCAAAAGATCTTCAAGGCCGAGCAGCCCGAGCGAGCGCTCCGTCTTAACCTCCGCGCTCAGCTTCAGATGCTTCGCGAGAACAACGTACCTGTTGGTCGCACATTCGCAGGCGACCTCGTTGACGGTACTTCATTCGATAAGCTCGACAAGTTCAACGAAGCCAACGGTGATCCCTGCAAAGACGGCATCAACAGTGACCAAGCCATCTTTGACAAGAGCGGCAACAACTCTGTAGAGTTCTGGCGATGGATCGACATTATTGGTCTTGGAGGCGCTGGCGGTAAGAAGACGACTAAGAAGAAGGTCGAAGAGGGCGAGGAAGAGATGAAGGGCGAACTTGACCCTAGTGAGGAGTTACCCGGAGCACCGCCTTCTATGACCGGAGCTGTTAGTGCTGCTGCGGCGTAAAAGCATCAAGAAATGATTACGAAAGCGATTTGACCTTTGGATGGGATTACTTGGAGATACCTCTTTTGGCGCAAGTTTAGGAAAGGCATACTGGATTTCTAAAGGATATTGGATGCGAATACCAGCTAGACTCTTTTGTAAAGTACGAATACACCTTGATTCACTCTTGACTTGCGTATCCCATCTCAATGACTAGAGTTGACCCATCATTCTGCCATATTCCTCCAACGCCACCAAACACACACTTTGTCGATACGGGATTCCACATTCGTCCAGTTATTTCATCACTTGCAAGGTTGACATTTCCTCTCGGCGCACACGCAACGGTTCGGCATGTTCCTTCTGTCGCGGATAGGCATTGGCCAGCTGAGATGCTTATGCGCTGTTCTGCATCGGTGAACTTCGACCACGCGGCTATGGCGACTGGGCAAGCGAGTCGATCGGGGCCGGGTTCCTGGTCATGGTTAGTGACGTCGAGTGTCTGAGATTGGAGATCTTGCCGTAGTGCAGACGAGTGTCTCGGGTGTGTCGTCAGATGGAGGTTTGAGATGCTGGAGCGGATCCAGGCCTGTTTTGTTGAGGAAGGACGACCATGGGAATTTATCTATGATGGGTGTTGGTTCGTCATGACGTCTCTTCAAAATTTCTTTTCCTTGCGATAAAGATGCTAGCAAGATGATAACCGTCTTGGTGAACATTGTGAGCAGTGCCGCTTGCAGGTGGTGATGCTATGTCTCAGGCTAACATCAGCGATGGAGATCAGTAACGAATGTGCTTTAAGCGTTCCTCACTGATTGCTTCGGGAGTTTCCCAAGATCAATTCATTCGATATTCTGTCTGAAAGGTCGTAGCTGCAGTTCTAACATAGAAAGCTGCAAACCAAGTGATCACTTTGATGGCGACTCCTACTTCTTATACTTCCACGCAAATGCAATTCTTATGTCATTACTTGGCTAGATCTCGGTAACTGTAGAAACACTGCCCCTTCGCTTATCTTTCGCCAAATGAAGCATGGCAGACCTCGTACATGAGGTCGTGATGTGTGTGGTTCCGGATGCGGAGGTGAGACTGACGGGCCGCAGTTCTTGTGTTCTCGATCCGGTGACGGGATTTGAGACAGGGATATAAATGGATGTTTGAAGACCAAGTACTGGCCTCAAGCTACAGAGTAAACTCTTCTTAACCGTATGGCAGTACAGAGCTAAATTTTAGAATGGAAGCCACCTTACTAGCTCACCTAGAAGCCCTTCTTCTATTCCAGAAGCCTACCAGGCCCTAAATTTCACTGTCACTGCCGCTTCTTTGGTGTCCAGTCGCTTCTTTTTTCGTTCCTGCACCAATTGATGCCATAGAAGTGAGACAGAGGGGCCTTCCAATAGGTTGTAACCGGGCAAGCACCTGCACATCCGCCGGGCCGATAATGTTGCTGAAGGAGAGAAAAGCCAGCTCAATCAGTGTCTCTGATTACCACATAATTGACCTCCCAGACCTGGCCTTTCGGATGATTTGACCCTCAAGGGCAACTGTGAATCGTGGACCCTTCCGCTATGTCCCACCTGCGTCCTCTACTCCCTGCTACGTCCGCCGAAGGATCTGGTCAAGGCGGAAGCGGGAGCGGAATCGCGGGCAACTCTCAAACACCCTTGGCTCCCAAGAGAAAGAACGTCGATACCGCTTGTCTTGCCTGCAAGAAGCGCAAAGTAAGAGTAAGCTTATCGAAATCTTGAGCGAGTGAAGCGACCGGGCTGAGATCGCTGATGCGTCGCAACAGTGCGATGGTCAAGAACCACGATGTGCTGTCTGTGTCAAGCGCGGCCTTCTATGTGAATACTCTCCCACCGAGAACCAGAGCAATAAAGTCATCAGGCGCAAATCGACAGACATCGAAGAGCGTCTCCAGGCCCATGAAGAGCTTTACAGCATCCTGCAAAACAAAAGTGAGGAGGAGAGCCTATCCATCATTCGTCGAATCAAAAGCGGCCAGGACGTTCGGACTGTTCTCCGGCATCTCCAGGATGGTGATCTGCTGCTTCAAGTTGCGCTTGTTCCCCAGACATGGCATCGGTATAGCTTCCCATTCAGTCCTGAAATGCCCCATTTCTTACGCGCCGAGAATAATCCTTACTTCCAATCTCGTATCTATGAGATGGTTAATGAGGATGCGGCGGCGAGGAATTCGAATGGTGGATTGAATGCGGGAGCAGTCGGTCACGAAGCCCAATACAGGGCACCGTATCATGCTGCTAAATTGATAGAGCCACGCATCGATACATTGAGGCCGTCGCAATGGACACTAGTTCCAGCAAGCGAGAACTTGCTGCGAGAGCTTCTAAAGATGTACTTCTTGTACGAGTATCCGACCTTTACTTTTTTCCACAAGGACCACTTCTTAGACGACATGGCCGCTGGTCGAGAGAACTTTTGTTCGTCGTACCTCGTCAATGCGATCCTCGCCGCAGCATGCGTGGGTTGAAGTAGCTCATTGCCCACTTTAGCTGACAGCTGTAGCATGCATACACCAAAGCCGCACACCGCACAGAGTTTTGGAACCCGCAAGCGCTGCAGTATCAGTTCTTAGCTGAGGCTAGAAGGATTCGGGAACTCGAGGCTCGTGAAGATTCGTTGACAACTATCCAGGGTCTTCTTGTCTCAACCATCACCTATAACATGAACAGCATGGACGAGATTGGGTTATCATACATTGTTCAGGCTATTTCGAGGGGAGACCGGATGAAAATATTCAATACCTACCCAAGTACCATGGATGATAAAATTAAGGCATCTCGAGGACTGACAGCTTGGGGAGCCTTTCACTTCCAGGCGTAAGTAAGACGAGAACAATGAAGTTCGAGAAACTGACATGCTACTCTAGACTGTTTTCTTTCCATTTCTTTCGACCACCCCTTATCAAATCACGTCCCAAGTTCACTCTACTAGACCCCAGGGACACTGCCGCATGGTACCCTGAGATATGGATCATGTACGCTTTGAGTCAGAATCCGGTATCTATCCAGTTAGGTGACCATTTCAAAGCTATATCAGAATTTCGATCTCTTATCAACAATATTGGCGGATATGCCTTTCCGGGACTCCAATCACAAAGAAAGCTAACTTTGGAGGAATCCTGGAACTTTTATCTAACGCTGAAAAAATGGTATAACGAGTTGCCAAGATCATTGTCACCTCGTGAAGCTATTCTGCCTATCCAACTCTGGGTACAGTAAGTCATGATTGAACATGACTCCCAAATATTGGTTAAGTGAGGGACTTACATGAAGCAGTCTTCATTACTTCAACATTGTGATAAATCTCCTTGAGCCCTTCGCTACAGTCGCGACACAAGGCCTTGATCCGGAGAGATTTGCAAGAGACACCGCGGATCATATCGTTGCGGATGCCAAGATGCGCTTCGAGACAGTGTTACGGCTATACTACCTCAGGCATGGTTTCGATACCTATGATCCGTTTATGCTTCAGTTCCACATCCTCCTCGGGTTTATGACACTGGGAACAATATCCTCCGCCAAGGATAGATCGCCTGAAGCCACGAAAGCCCTTCAGTCGACACTCGTCCTCGCACTCAAAGGCCTACGAGATCAAGCCAACGCGACCTACCTAGCCGTTACTACATTCCGCTTGCTGAAGGACATGCTCAAACAAGGAGACCCGCGACTATTTCAAGGTCTTGCGGATGTGGTACAGGAAAAAGAATCGGTAAAAGCTTTGATTGCAAGTCATGTGAAATCTCAGTATCCCATTAATGTTGTCAGCATTAGTGAAGATCCAGAACAGCGGCGTATAGGAGCTCTCGTTACTGCTTATAAAGAGCTGGGACTGAATGATGCTGTGCTAAGTCAAAATGGTAATCAATGATCTGCATGGATACCTCATATGTATAACAGTATAACCAGGCACCAGCCAAGCGTTAAAGGCCGCGTGCAATCCCGATTTTGTCAAGTTACTTTATATACAACTGGTCGATGTGAAATCATTGGACAGTACGATAGAAATACAAATAAATACGCGAAGTTGATGGAACTGTTCGATAGAAGCCAACTAGATTGAAGCCAACGACCTCTCGACTTGTACGATTGCGGCCTACAAACAATGGCATTACTCCTTTGTTTGACCCTTCTCCCATATGCTCTTGAATATCAAGCATCTGGGCTCAATGATGTTCGCGTTCCGAACATTCAATGCCATTACTGGTTCTTTGGCCATATCAGGTCTCACACCCCCTCCAAAGACACCGATCTTGGGAATTTGTTCCCATCCAGGGCCATTCTCGGGATCTCTGATGAACTTTCCCCAAGCCTTCTGCATCTCCCTGCTCAGCTTCTCCTGAAATTCAGTAGCACCTTTCTCGGGAAACGTCCCAAAGAGAGTTGGAATCTCCGCAGAATGGTATGCTCCACTGCCCTTGAAGATCTCAGTATTGGCAAAGCTCGCGTTGTAAATATATCGCCAGCTCTTGATATCTGCCTCAGCAAAGTCCTCAGCCACGTAGCGAATAGGACACTGCATGCCGATTTCAGTGGCCATTCTGGTGACCTGATCGAATTCGTTGTTGATTCCGGGAGATCCGATGGGGTAGAGGAACTTGAGTAGAGAGACTTGAAAGTCACTTATCCCAGGGGCCAAGGTTTTCAGGGCAGCCTTTACGGTGATATTCATGAACTGAGGAATTCTTGCCTCATCTGCTGTTGTGCCCAACATAACAGGAACTCGGGCCATGAGCTTCGGCTTGTTCTTTGACTTGAGGCGGATTTCGCGGGGATAGTTTGATAGTGTGACTCCGTCATCGCTGAGAGGTGCAAAGTCGAGCATACCCCTTTCAATGATATCCTTGAGCTTAGCAGCTGGAATCTCGCGCATGCATTCAAGGACTTGATCAAAATCGCCTTTGTCACAACCAGCTAGCTTGGTTGCGTTCTTCCAAGAACCAGTGGGCGTGACGTTTGTTGAGGCAGAACCCGACTGCAGAATAGCTGCGCGGAAAGGGAGAGGATCTGGTGGAGCTGTGAGAAGATCATCAACACTTCCTGCACCGGCGCTCTCACCAAAGATGGTGACTTTCTTGGGGTCTCCTCCAAAGGCGGCAATGTTGTCTTGGACCCAGGTAAGGGCTAGCCGTTGGTCAAGGAAGCTGCGCGACGTCAGTATAAAAGTATGAAACGCTTGGATTTACTTACCCAAGGTTCCACTGTCCCTCTGGCAGATCGTAGGTTTCAGGAAATCCAAAGATGTTGGTCCTGTAATTAACAGTAACGACAACCAGGTCTTCATAGCCCGCCATCTTGGACCCTTCATAATAAGGCAAAGATCCAGATCCATGACTGAAACTACCTCCATGAATCCAAAACGCAACAGGTTTTGAGCCAGCCTTTGCACCTGCGGGGGCATAAATGTTCAAGTTCAGGCAGTCTTCACTAGTTCCTGCTGGGGGTCCAGGGGTAGCAAAGATCTTAATCGTCTCATTCCGCCGGTCTTCGGGATAGTTGAACTTCATAAAACAAGCGGGCTTGTAAACGGTGGCATTGTAGGGAGTATCCCATGGTTTAGCTGGCTCTGGGGGGCTGAAGCGGATAGGTTTTTCGGCGAAGGGGATGCCGAGAAACTGATTGACCTTGACCTTGGAGTCAGGAATGGAAGTTGAAGTCCCGATTATGATGCCGTTGTCGATGGTAGCGGTTGGATTACTGGCGGTTTTAGATCGTGGAAGAGCGAGTGTTGCTCCCGCACAGAAAGCGACTGTAAGAAGTTTGAAGGAAACCATGATGACAGCCGATGATATTACAACATAGTCTAGATTCAGGGAGACTTAGAGCTATTTATACAGTTAACCACCTCATCTTTGACCATGTCATCGGCATGTTGACAAGCCAAGAGGACAAGCTTAATTCCGCTGTCAAGATCAGCAATCCTTAAATACTCAAGCTCCGCATATTCTCAGTGGCTCAGATACCGAAACACCAGAAGATAGCCAATGACAAGTCCAGACTTATACCGAAGCTCTGACTTTGTCGAGGCGATATCGACCTTACTCAACTTGGTAGTATGCTGCGCTTTGTCTGATTGGCCAGATGCTGAGATGTAGTTCTTGGCTTTACAAGGGTATCGCAACATGAGGCCCAAATGGGTTTAGAGCAGAGCCTCAGCTTTATCTCGATATGGGGCTGTAAGTTGGCACAGCCTCTGACGAAATGAAAAGCCGAGGCTGGAAAGAAACTGGTCCATTCTAATGATGTCAGTATTTCCGCTCTATTCTTTTTGTTAGAGGAGACGGTAATTTCCGGCTGTCGAAAAGAACGACATCGACCTGTCCTCTCAAAACATCAAATGTTTGTATCAGGCCGGATATTGTGTTAAGCTATCTATATGAGACAAACATTTTTTCTATTCCTGTCCATAAGCTCGTTCAACCTTGTACGGCGTTGATAATTCTTGGGCATATCAAAATCAAGCCTTCCAACGCGCTCATAGTATTGACCTGCCTTTCGCAAAAGAACCCCTTCACATGATACTATACTATCAGGATCAACAACAGTTGACTCTTCAAACTCACTCGGACCAATATATCCCTTCCATTTATGAAGTACACAAAGTCCTAGAAAAAGCACCTCTAGTATTTCAAATCTTTCAGGCATCAGGCTTTCGGCATCGTATTCAAGATTGACAACGTATTCGTCTTCACTGTCTTCCGTGAAGCTTACATGACATGAAAACACAGGCCTTTGCACTGTTGAAACGATATCGGTTTCCGTGAACGGTCTTCCTAAGTTTATGTTGATCAGTGGAGCTTCAAATCGAAGAGCACGTTTTTCGGGAGTGTCGAGATTTATGGGCCTGCGATTGTCCGGGAAGACATTTCGTCTCGTAAAGCGTATGAAAGAATATGAGACTGGGAGAAACCAAATATTAAGGCACCTCGTAGCCCAAGACCAGGTGGGTACTCCAGTCAGTGCATTGTGAGCTTTGTCATACGAGTTCTTCCATAGCAACCCATCAGCAAGGTGTGAACGAAATACTCCGGCAAAGTACTCGCCACCGTGAAGGTCGACAAGTCGGTTAGCCAAGCCTTGAATTGCGATAAGTCGATCAGTCTCGAAGGTGAAATGCATCTTGGAGTATCTGGATATAAGTTCTGTCCACGCATCGCCCATTGCACTATCAGGTTCTTGGGCAAGGCTTATATGCGGCTGGCGGGATCTGATGTCTTGAGCGGTGTCCAAGTCACTTCCATATACAAGACTCTTCGTTGTGCCGTTGCATTGCCATATAAGGGCATGCTTGGACCAATGGAGGATACGAGGTGACAGAACGGCCTCTTGTAGACACCATCCTCTTGATCTCAGTGGCTCAGCGGGCCAATCTTCTGAAGGCGATGGTCTTGGTACAGAGAGACAGATATACTCTTGCTTGTCATTGTTGAAAGCTAGTGCACAAGTTCTGAGAGAATATCTTCGAGCATTCTGCTCAATATAGAGTCCCTGGCTACTATCTGAAGCAGCGGATGCCGAGATGAGGCACTTAGAGTGTAGGTAGTATGCTCCAATGCGCGGTGCTTCTGTATTCCAATCGTCAAGGTACAGGTCGTCAATATCTGACTGGATGATGCATATAGCATCTATCCATAAATATCGGAACTTCAATAGTCGCGTCAGTTGGATAGCATCTTGTATAGTCTTCGGGAGGTCATGTACTGCGATCCCTTCGCGCCGCGCAGCTATTGTTGCTCGTGTAGTTTTGGCGCTTTCATTGGTAGAGCCCCAACAATAGCTTAGCGTGAGATACTTGGGGATGAAGTCTTTTTGCAAATCCTCGGCGGTTACTATGAGTCGAACGATACTAGTATCATTGGTATCAACATCTATGAGACGCGTTGGTGGTTTTGGTTTGAGATCTTGACGAAACCACCCAACGTCGCAATCCTGGTGCACGCCGCGTTTGTTGACACAATCGTGGATTTGATCGCAAAGCTCTTCTTTCAGATCAGGCTCCAAGGCCATTCTCAATGATATTGGAGCAGCCTTCTGTTGTTCCGTTAATCTCCGAGTGCCATGGGTGACGATAATAACACTTACCACGAATTCTTCCTCATTTCTAATGAGATGAATGGCTATCGGAAGAAGAAAAAGAACATCCCCAACGTAGAATCTGCAGACTACAGGCCAGTTACCCGCATCGGAATTACCCCCTCTTCCCGATAGGCCGATGTAACTTTTCGTGGGCAACCATAGGAGACAGGGACCGGTCGGAGGAGAGTTTAAGCCCATGGTTCCGAGATTATAGTATACCGTAGCACGAAAACTGCGACACAGAAAGCAGCCGGAGGCTGCTGAGGTCTCAAGGGCCCCGAAAGACTCGTGATGTTCAATAGCTGCCGACGTCTGCCATTCTTCGAGGTTCCACGGTATGTGGCGGCAAGCATGGCACCTCCATTCGATGTAGGTTCTGCCCTCCATGGCTAGCGCCCCTTGAGCGATTTCTTTTGTGCTTCGGGGAGACTTGAAACATGGAGTTGTTGATTTAGGAAGTGAAAGTCTAGAGTTGTACCACATGATAGTCAGCAAGCCACCATGCAGCTCGGTATCCTGCCCAATCAACTGGGCTAGCGTCTTTCGACTAACAACGGAGAACTACGACTACCTCAATAAGTGTAATTTGCAATCCCGGATATTTATCTACTGGAAAGGTATATACACGTAGATTTCATAAATGCGCCTCTTGGGGCGGCAGGACATCTTAGTTCTCGTCCATGAGATAAACATCGCGCTCGAGGGCACGAGTGTTGAGCTTGCATTTGTTAGCCTGATGATCTCCTTCATAAAGATTGACTAAACTCACCACCTTGGAAGGGATGTTGTGAAGATCAGTGATACCAATCTGAGCAGCATCCGCAAGAATTTCGGTCTTGAGAATCTGGATGAGCTTCTTGGGGCCTTCGACACCATAGACGTTGGAGTACATGAAACTTGAAGAATATCAGCAAATTTCGCAAGCAATCAATGAAATAAGAACTTACGGACGACCAAGACCAACAGCCTTAACTCCGAGAGCCAACAGCTTGATAACGTCACTTCCGTAACGGATACCGCTGTCGGCGATGACCTCAGTCTTTTTGAAAATCTCAGGGGCATTACGTCGAAGCTCATATGCAATCTCAAGGGGAGAAGGAGAGTAGTCGACTTGACGGCCGCCGTGGTTTGAGAGCCAGATACCATCGGCACCAGCCTCGACAGCACGGAGAGCGTCTTCAGTGGTTGTGATACCCTTGAGAATGATGGGAAGCTTAGTATGAGACTTGATCTCTTTGAAAAGATCCCAGCTCAACACAGAAGTGGCTCCATTACTGAAGTTTGTTAGTTGATGTTGGTATTAAAGGATAGTGAACATACGCGTTTGTGGTGTCATAGCGGGCAGCTCGGTGACGAGTAGATGTCGCAGGAGCATCAATAGTCCAGACAAAAGCCTTGACGCCCTGGTCCTCAGCACGCTTCATGGCATCCCAAGTAACAGAGAGATTGGCATTAGAGTAGATCTGCTGGAAGATGGTGTTGCCACGCTTCTTGCGCTGGGCACCAATCTCTTCAATGGTCTTGGTGGCATAGAGAGCAGCAACATAGAGAATATCTTCATCGGCAGCTGCGTCAACAAAGTTGAGTTCACCGCGGTCAGAGTCACCATAGCCAGCACGAGCGGCAGGTGAAATGAAGACGGGAGCACTAAAGTTGTGACCTAGGATAGTAACACCGAGAGTCTCATTGAGACCCTTCACGCTGGCGAGCTGGTGAGGTCGGAGTCTGGCCTTCTCCCAGACCTTGAGGTTGTTGCGGTAAGCCCACTCTCCCGCAGCAGCAGTGCGGTAGAAAGCGTACTGCTGATCAGTCAAAACTTGACGGGCTGCAAAGTCAAAGTCAGGAACGCCGCGGATATCTTTGAGAAGAGGACGGCTGCCCTCGGTCCAGTTGGTGCTGGCAAGGTAGGTGTTAAGACCAGTGTCAGGCTCGTTGAGCCAGGGCTCATAGGCCGAGACGGCAGCCGCCAGAGAGGCAATGATAGTTGAGGTGCGCATAATGAATAGATTTACCTGCCGGAGGTTATAGTAAAGAATGACTGAGCCCCTGGGCTAACAAGAGAATAAAGAGTGAGGTAATGAGTGAAAGAAGGGCCAAAACGTCAGAACCAACAGAAGGAGGAAACACGTCTGGATAAATGGAAATACCTGGCCCAAGACACCCACGGACAAGACTTCGGTTGTGGCATGTCCTTGAGTTTGTCGGTGGAGCTTCATGCCCTGAGGTTAATGAAGAGTGGACACTGCTATGCCTTCTCGGATCTAGCCTGTGACACTCGTGGGGGTTGATGCCTTGATCAGATTGATAAGATCCATCAAACCAAGGAGAGCAAGAGGAAATATTCGCCGAGAATTTATTTTTAGTCTAGATTAGGCAACTCTAAATATCATCAGTTCAATATCACGTCTCTTATTCAAGCACTTTAAGGCCCTATGTTTCTGCTCCTGCGACCCTTTCTGATGACATCAACAAACCTTGAATATGTCTGATACTCAAACCCTGGCGCTCAAGAACGGTGAAGAGCCTCATTGATTGCATGAATGATACAATTCACTCTCATATTACGAGCATCCCACACTCCACTATTCATCCCATCTCGACCGCGATGAAGTGGGATGCTGAATAACCCTCATTTTAGCCTCAACTCCACGATCCAGCAGTTGTGGAGTTCATCCACTTTGACAACGGCCAAGGGCCCCTAACAGGAAAGCAGAGGCCTCTCCAAGACAAAGTGGATTCTGCCATCTTAAGCAAAGACTTGTACTACTGTTGATAGAGGGAATGATCGTCGTATTTCGTTTTGACAGGCTAGCTTGCAACAAGGTAATTTTTCCGTCCCGCAAGGCGAAACTTTAAAAGATTAATCTGGCACGGACTATCCACTCATAGACGAAGCAGGATGAAGGAGTTGCTTCTTTGGGAGTCTTTGATCGAAGTGACATTCTTGGCGCATGAGCCGATCAGCCGGAATATTTGTGTTGGCTTTGATGAAACTCACTCTTCCAAGATGAGTCTTTGCTTCTTCTGGATCATGAAACGCCGGAATCTGCCTGTTGTTAATGCTGGATGTTTCATCAGCTCTATTGGCGTGATTCAAAATAGCCGGCGGGTAATTCATCATACCTAGGCATAATACTAACCTTATTCTTAGCCGCTATACTCGCCGAGTCTATAAATGCTCGGAGGATGAAGCGATGTTGGAAACGTCATAACTGCTGTTTTATTGCCGAGTACCCTAAGTCCTTATGCGATATAGCTTTGAAAGTATATCACGTTTGGCATTAGCTAAGACCTGCTAGTAGTGGTTAAGTGAGAGTCGATACTAAATTCAAGTTCTAACTAGTCGAAAGGATTAAGTTTATTATCTGTTCAAGATTATGCTAACTCATGGAGATACATAGAGTCGATACTATCTTGTTCCACCTTCTCACGCCACAATTCGTAGTTTTCTAGGAGTTTGTTGTGCTCTTTCCTGAGAGTTCTGGGGTTGTGATTTTCAAAGGCCATGCTCCAAATGGCTTGGGCTTCGTCTTTTGCTGTCTTCCTCGCGGAATCAACTCCTTCAAAGTTGTTAATAACTGTTGATCTTTAACAATGTCTGTAACTATAACTCACCAATGTGCTGGGCCAGCACTGGATATAAAGCATATCTATCGAGACCATTACTCGAAGCAATCTCATCGAGCATCAGGTCTATCTGTCCTTCCTTCCTCTCCTTCAAGCTATCTATTACCAAAGGGACCTGAGCTCGTGGGAAAATCATTGCCTGTGAGCAACACCCGAAAGGTTCTTTGAAAACTCCAGCGGAGGGGGGAAATAATGATGCTTTTCCTGACTGATACATCAGTACTATCAGTCCCGGCACCAGTATAAAAACTGTCACTGCGAGAGTTTCCATGTCGAGATACCTGCGTGAACTTCGCCATTGTCGACGTACGAACCACACTGAGGCTGCGATTCCTATGTCAATGCCTAGGATAATCAAGAATTCGTTGTTTCCGCCAATCTCCCGACTCGACCACCCTGTTGATCGCTCTTGGTTGAAAAGACGCATGAAGAGCCAGTTGCCGGAGTCAGATATTTCTGATAGTCCCTGTAGAATTTTCGTAAACCATCCCTCAGCAAGAATGATGTCATCCTCGAACATGGCAACGTATATTGCGCCGGTAGCGTAGCATCGTTCAAGGGCGTAAGTGTAATCGAATACTCCTTTTTCTTGATATCTTTCGTTTTGTTCAAGATCGTTCAGGTGTTTCGTTTGTGTATCGTTGACGTCGTAGGTAAAAATGTCGTCGGCTGCATGGTTTAGCCACTGGTGGTTCCAGCCGGGATGGCGTCTTGGATCGGTTTCCGCTATTAGGATGGATATATGGAGGTCATCTCGTTCTTCCTTCGAAAGGCCATGGACCATACTCCCTATTGTCATCTGTTATCCCAATGAGCTTGAGCATGATCATTCATCTTGGGGAGCACTTACAGGGAGGTATTGTGTCTCACGCTTCACAGAGCTCAAAGCTACACAGAGAAGTTTGTTTCCATCTCGCGCTTTGCCCTGAGTTGGCCGTTTTAGCTCCGGATACGAGTTTATTAGCTTCTCGACTTCGGCTTTGCGATGTTCGGAGTAACGCGTCTCGTATGCTCGTGCTTTATCGAAGAAGACACTTCCAGGGTCACGGTAAAAATGAGTCTGGCTATACCAAGTCAGACATAATAGCAGGGCGATACATGTCGTCGCTTTCACGAGGAGGCTGAGCATATTGGAGAAACTGATTACTCTACAAGTCACGGTAGAACATCCCAGGGATGATCGCAACTTGTATATTATTTAACCGCCCCATAAGTTTCGCTCCTTCTCGGTAGTAATTACATGACCAACGTGCCTGCTCAAGCTGATCAAACTTTAATACTTAGTGATTATTGACATTTCGAACGCCGTGGCCAATTACGGATAGGGAAACTGCCGATTCTCGTATAATCCTACAACGCGAAGGATCTACACTTGTTTCGAAGGATGTCTAGTTTCAAATCCCAACCAATCAGAATATTGCTAGCGTTCAAAGGAGACAAAGCAGCCAGTCAGACGCGCGTTGGTGGAGATCACAACTAATGACGCTGGCCTTTTATTAGGACGCTAGGACGGTATTTCATAAATTTCCGATTCAAGACCGAAGTATTGAGTAGAGTCTTTCATATAATATTCAACTGTGACTCGGAGGGTATCGTAAGGCTGGCTAAGCCACGAAGCTAAGGAGCCAGGACTCAAGGAGAGGAGAGAAAGTATTAGGTCTTTACTCCGTATCCCAGGTGACAATAATACTTGGATGAACTCAGTATAGGTTCAATAGGCTCTAGATTAGGCATTTCTAGCCCTTTGGTATTACCTCAGAAGTTTTCCTGCTCGAAAAGGGCAGTAGGGTAGGATAATTGACTATGACCTCTGGTTGGCACAGTTTTTACATACAAGAGATACAGTGTGTTTGTGAATTGATAAAGACCCATATTATTCTGAACTTTGTTCACATCTGGAGCGACTCACGTGGAAAATCACGAGTTCCATTGTTGGTTCTGCCAGTCATCTTCTTACCTGTCAGAGAAGTCTGACAAGAAACGCACAGTGACTAATGAGATTCCGTTACAACTCAAAAGCACCCTAGGAAATAGCTTGTCTCTCAGCATATGTGGCTATGGTGATTCCATAATCTGTAACTTCTCTTGTCTTGTCGAATGGTACAATGTGACGCCATTGAGAAAATATCATTTAGGAATAAATCAAGATGATGACATAAGATGGCGCTTCTACAAGGTAACATTCTGGTAAAGACGCCTTTTGATCATTTAATAACTATTCATTCCACTTCCAGCAGCTCAATAACACCGATCCATGTGCTGGTCAGCTTCCTATTCGCGAATTCAGTCGTTTTTAGCAGTATCCTCATCAGACAGCTTAACCTAGACTCTCGGCTTCAACATAAGGAGACGACCTGAGAACTCCAAGAGGGCACCAGAGGTAGACAGACAAGAGGACTTTGCAGAGAAGTAAATAATGTCTACCACGTGTGTCTATCTATCGAGCTATGATTTATCACATACTGTTGTGTCTCTCAAGAGAGATGAAGTTGCACTGTTCTCTTTCGGCATCAAGCCTTTGATACTGATAAACTGATCCGACATCCTCAGATCAAATAATTTCTCATATCAAGATACCGTCGTAGTTCATAACAATCCGCTACTAACTATTTATACAAGGGCTATCAACTTTGAGAAGCTCGTTTCTAATTCAGCTCAGCACTGGCATTACTTACTTGCCGCGTTTCTCCTCAGATTGACTCACAGAAAACAGTCAAAGAGATAACGACAAGCCGTTTCTTTACCGTCCATTTTCGCCTTGCTCAGGTGGGACAGCGAAGGCGCCAATGCTTGTAATTCGGCGCCCGCACCATCTGTTTACCAAGCAGGTATCACGAACCAGAAGTGGCAGTTCAACCATACATAACTCAGTGGCTTGAACCCAGTGAAACACTTCCAATAACACCACGTGCATCGTACTCAAGATAGCTCAGTCTAGAAGCTTCGGATGTCTCGGGACATGGTCTTCTAGACTTGTCGTCTGAATGCCAGTGGAGATAGCTGGGATGGTTTTGATCTTGCGCAACCGACCTTGCTACGCGTTTAACCCATGCTGTTTGGCCAAGAAAATATCACAAGGGATGACTAGTATCCGCTACTAACAGAAGGCTCGAGCATAAACTTTAAGCCACCACGATGACATCCCTAGCTCAGAATCAAGAAACTACTCCATAATGCCTCAACGATAGTCTGTAGTCTGGAACCATTTACCCCAAATCACATCACCGTCGAATCACAACTCTATAACCCCAGTATCAGACTACCTTCGCCACGGAAGCGTAGTTCCGCGCGTTTACAAAGTTGGAGTCAAAGCGTCCCCAATGCACAGCTAACATCTGATCACAGCCCCATAACACAAGATTGACGAAGGATTAATCTCAGCTGTATCTCAAATCAGGTGATCTGTGGCCCCGTACTCTGGGGACACTGCAACTGTGGTATGATAGACATGGTTAACACCTGGAGAAAGATTCAGATTATGGGGTTGAGATTTAAGATCTCGGACCTACGGAAACATCTGAGCTTCTTTATGGGGAAGATGGCTCAAAAACAGAGCATCAAAACAGCTCATCACCTTTTTTCATGATAGCAATTTTTCACTATCATGATACCATCATCCCACATTCCGAAATGATCCGAATAAAAAGCATACATGCTTATCAAGGTATAGGCGGAAGCATTCCACGTATTGGCAGGGGTAAGGTTTGCCACAATTTGGAGAAAGAAGGGTTGCCAACGCGTGGAGAAGAGCTATGTATGTATGAGTTATAATTGGGAAATGTTCTCGAAAACGCTAGAGGTGCGGGCGCTTGGGATGATAGGAGATTTTCGTTCGTGTCCCCAGTCTCGATGCATCGTCGGAGTCTGGAACCGTAGCACTTGGTGACTCTGTTACATTGTGCTCCCGACATTTCCCATACGCTGTCTCTGACACAGACCTTAATCTCTCACTGTTGAGCAAGTGCAACAAGCCCCCAGATACCCCGGATATCAGTGGAAAGTCAATATTTGCTTTGACCTCGGGCATACGAAACTCCCCAGCTAGACTAGAGGTGCATCATTCCCCTCAAGTGGAGGTTGGAGATATCGTACGAGCGGCTACTAGAACGTCGAGACTTTGGGGGTCGAGGACCAATCAGTGCGATGAAGAGTGCGTCGACTTTTCTAGCCAATTACTTTGTTGGGTTAATGCTGATCGGAGGTTGTGACTAAAGGAGCAGATGCAGCCTAGCCCCGCGATTCAATCTCCAACCGAGGAGGGAAACCTTGTTCACTTTGGGGAAAAGACGGAGGGAGGATTGACTCAGTGGACTCGACTCGTAAAGCTTTGACATTCTGTGTTGTCTCTTATCTCTTGAAGTCTTTGGTGAGGATTCACGATAACTTGGCTGTTCTTGAGCGACAAACGTGCCAGAATACCGTTGCTGTTGGTGATAGATGAAGTCGGGTGCAATGCGACGGATTTCCTCATTTAGAAACCGTCTCGGCGCCAAGGCGATTATTTCCCGAGTCAGCCAAGACGCACTTAGTGAGGTCATCCCGTCGAAATGATCGCCAACCAAGAGAAACAGTCGGACTGCAAAAGTGACTGGCGAAAGAGGGACGATGTTACAGAAGTGCCACGGCGATCAACTTCCAGAACAATCGTAACTCACTCACACAGACGATGCATGTAAGCATGGACCAACGAGGGATTAAACCAACAACCGCCCGTCACGGGTCATCGTTACACCTCCAAGTTCACCCTAGATGTGACCAAGAAAAACGCCAATACCTTTTCACCTCCAACGCCAAGGTCACTTATCGAGATGGAGACTCGGCATGTATCTCCCCCAACTCTGCCTCCACTTGCTTTTGTCTTTTCTGTAGTGAGTTACAGCGTAAGCGGGGACTGTGAAGAAAAAGTTCTGCCTACGTTCTGCCCTTGCTAGTTCTAGTTTTAGGTGTTAGTTGTCTCTCCCCGCAGAGCCAGTGGGTGTGATAGGCCCCATATTTCACAGTGCAAGGTAAGCTTAACAGGGAGCCTTAAAATGTTATGCCAAACCCTAACGTTAAAGTGGTATAAGCGTAAATTCCGGGGTGATCGGCAGTTACACTGAGAAGCACAGCGGTGCCGTATTGCCGAACAGGTCTGGCTCGGCCTCTCCGCACGTCTTGGAGGTTGATTGATGATGCCATCGACTTCTGCCACTCGGTCAGATAGATCTCGGCGTCTCGGTAAAAATAACACATTAGCTTTTTTCCCTTCTAGGCAGAATAGACTCTATTTCCCTCTTATCTAATATTAACTCTTAATAAATAAGCCATTAAATATATAC